>JANTFE010006880.1:0-11458 GCA_027562315.1 Costus pulverulentus
AACCTGAATAATAACCATGCCTTTATAAACACAAAAGTTTATTACATGATACTGATACAATCCCAAGGCCTCAAACATTAGCCTTAAGGGCATACCCCAACAGATTTGCCTCGTGGCCTTCCCCGGGCATGGGAAATTCAGCACGCGATTGACCTCATCCCGGGAGCACCCCTCCCTAACTTGCCCCATCATCGCCTTAACCCCGCCGAGCACCCTGAATTGTAGCGTCAAATGGATGATCTCCTCACTAACGGGTACATCCGTGAAAGTCTCAGCCCTTGCGCCGTTCCCGCGCTCCTCACGCCCAAAATAGATGGGTCGTGGCGCATGTGTGTCGATAGCCACGCCATCAATAGGATCACTGTCAAGTATCTGTTTCCCATCCCTCGGGTAGATGACATGTTAGATTTGATCTCCGGTGCGTCTTGGTTTTCCAAGCTTGACCTTCGGAGCAGAAATTACCAGGTCCTCATTCGCGAGGGCGATGAGTGGAAAATCACGTTCAAGACCAAGGATGGTCTTTACAAATGGCTTGCCATGCCATTCGGGTTCTCCAATGCCCCATCAACGTTTATGCGCTTGATGAGTCAGGTCCTCCATCCTTACATGGGCAAGTTTTTGGTCGTCTACTTTGATGACATTCTGATCTTTAGTCGGACCCGTGATGAACACTTGGAGCATCTTCACTCCACTTTTGACCTCCTGCGTTAGGAGCACCTCTTCCTTAACAAGAATAAGTGCACCTTCTTGACCAACAGTGTGTATTTTCTAGGGTATATTGTCTCCGACCGCGGGCTGTCCGTTGACCCTGCGAAGGTGGAGGCCATCCGGCATTGGCCTGAGCCTCGCATTGTGACTGAGGTATGTAGTTTCTTGGGTCTTGCGGGTTCATCTGTGGGTTAAGCACGATTGCAACTCCCTTAACCTAGCGTCTCTGTAAGGATGAGTTTGAGTGGACCCCTGCCACTCAACGAGCTTTTGACGCACTTAAGGACGCCTTGACCACCGCTCCTGTCTTACGCATCCCCGACTCTTCGAAAGTCTTCGAGGTCGCGTGTGATGCCTCCGGTTCTGGCATCAGTGGTTCTCTTAGTCAAGAGGGCCACCCTGTGGCTTTCTTTAGTGAGAAACAAAACGCGGCTCGGCAACGTTACTCTACGTACGACAAGGAGTTCTATGCCATCGTTCAATCTCTTTGCCAGTGGAGGCACTATCTCCTCCACTGTGAGTTCATTTTGTATAGCGACCATCAGGCCCTCTCCTTCCTTAATGCCCAAAAGAAGTTGGGTGCTAATGACTCTAAATTTCATAGTGTTTTTCATACTTATTTGGTAGTCTTTTGAACCATAATCTTACTCTTTTGTTTTGTTTTTATACTTTTTTTACCAAATGCTTCAGAATCTACACCATCTTTGGTTTTTGATCAATTTCTGGTAAAAACGCACTATTTTGAGGCATTTTCAAGAAAAATCAAATACATGTAAGAGTTACCATCATCAAGAAAAACCAAAATACGGCAGTGCCGTAATAAATATTACGGTATCGTATTATGGTACAATACCGTAATATCGGAGCACCTGCCATATTTTGGTGGATTTTCAAATCAGAGAATTGTCTTGATTTTACGGCACTGCCGTAAAGCATTACACTGCTGTAATTTGGATCGCTTCAGAACAGAGACAACTGTCGAAATTACGGCACTACTGCAAACATTCCACGTGCCGTATTTCCCAGGTGATTCATACCCAAGAACTCGTGTGATTTGATGGCATAGTTGAGAAGCATTTTACGGGCCGTAATTTTGACACAGGGTTCACAGAACCAAAATACGGCACTGCCGTAAAATATTTTACGGCCGTAATTTCCATTCAAAAACGCGATTTTTACGGGCCCGAAACTTGCCCGGACTATATCTTTTGATCCAGATCTCCAAATTGAGATCCAAAAGATGCTACGGACTCGTCTTTAGGAGGAGAAGACACACAAAGTAAAAGGAGGAATTTTTATCTAGTATCGAGAGAGCAATTGATAGAGAGGTAGAATTGCTATGGTTCTTTAGTTCTCAGCCTGTAGACCACCTCTGGGCACGAAATTTGACAGAGAGCTTTGCCTAGTGAAGGAGAACTTGCATCTAAAGTTTCAAAGCAAAAGGATTCCGATTGGAGGAGAAATCAATGAAACAGCGGTGATAGCGTTGTTCTATGCAATTACGGTGCTGTAATTTCATTACAGAAACATGTTTTATTGTAATTCCTTCATCATGGTCGCTTAATCTTTCTTTGGGACATGGCGGTGTAATCTCTTTGTTTCTTAATGACTAGAAAACCCTAATTTTGTAAAACTGATTTTATTATGATAATTTTACTTTTGTGAATTGATTGTTCTTTAATTCTCCTCTATTTCTTAGTATCAGCATGGTTTAGAATTTTGCAAATAGGCTGAGAAGTTGATTGCTTGAAATTTGGAACCCTAGGAATTATCGAGTTTGGAACTATCATAAGAGATTAGGTTGTTATTCGAATTCTAATTCTTAGAGAAATTTAATGCCTTATTCATTTTATGATTCTTTGGATTGAGTTAATATTTTAGACTTGATTTGATGCTGCAAGAGATTGAGTATCGAGTCGTCAGAAAACCTTGAGTAAAACTTGTGTTGAGACTCTGATGCACGCGAGTGATCTTGAGTTTCCACTTGAGGTTATCAAGTTAGAATTTGGATGTACGAGAGTGATTCTTGAGTTCATAATTGATGATTTACTTATTTTCAGCATTGAATAGATCTTGCATGAGAGTGAAGATCGGTTCTTTGTACGATTGTTTGCGCGAGAGCGAAACAATTTATTTATGAGGTAAACTATACCTTTATCATGGTAAAATTGGATTGACAGACACTTATCTTAATCTAGCCATTAGAAATTAAAGTAGATGAACCCCTAGTCCCGCTTTCCTCTCTGATATTTTTTTCGTGTTCTTTTCGATAGTTTGATTCACTTTTTTTCGATTGCCTAGCTAGCGAGAAATCAATTATCCAGTACTTGACAACAAGGTCTCTGTGGTTCGACATCTATTTTATTACTTCGAGTATCCGTGCACTTGCGGACACAACATGTTTTTGGTGCCGTTGCCGGGGACCTTGGTTTGTCAATATTGAAGATATTGAGAGTATTTCTAGACTAGGTTTTTATTTACTATTTTTTTTATTTACTTACTGTTTATTTTCTATTTTTCTTGAAATCACTTGATCTACCTACTTTGCATGCGCAGGAGTCTTAGGTCAAGACCACTTGTTCCATTGGATCCTGAAATTAATAAAACCCTTAGAGTGCGCAGGAAGTTGAGACTTGAAGAGGATTTACAAGAAACACAACAGGTGAAAGAAGAAGAAATTTTGGATATGGCAAATAATGAGAGAAGATCTTTGCGCGACTATGCTGTCCCTAATTCACAGGGAATTCATTCTAGTGTAACTAGGCCAGCCGTTGATGCAAACAACTTTGAGATCAAACAAGCCTTCTTATCTATGTTCCAACAAAACCAGTTTGGAGGAGCACCTCTTGAAGATCCTAATATCCTTCTTTCTCTTTTTCTTGAATTATGTGATACTATCAAAATTAATGGAGTTTCTGAAGATGCACTAAAATTGAGATTGTTTCCTTTTTCTCTCAAGCACAGAGCAAAGGCCTGGCTGCATTCACATCCAGCTGGGACATTCACTACTTGGGAGCGGTTGTGAAATGCCTTCTTGCTTAAGTACTTTCCTCCCAGTAAGATGATCCACTTGAGGAATCAAATTACCAACTTTGCACAAAAGGAAGGAGAGTCTTTGAGTGAAGCATGGGAGCGATTTAACGAATTGCAACGGGAGTGTTCTCACCATGGCTTAGAGAAATAGGTTTTGATTCAAACTTTCTATTATGGACTTCTTTATAATACCCGACTTACTGTTGATGCTGCTGCAGGTGGTGCATTGATGAACAAGACCATGGAAGAGGCATATGCATTGATAAAAGAGATGGCTTTAAATCATAATCAATGGACAACAGAGAGAGGAGTTCTTTACCGCCCTCCACATGGTAAGGCACATGCATTGATAGTGATACCTGGTGCACATTGGCTGAGAAGGTAGACTCTTTATGCAATCGTTTTGATACTTTCCAAATGCAAACTGCTGTTGTTTCTTCTGTTACATGTCAAATTTGTGGAAATCATGGGCACTGTGCTGAAGAGTGTAAGATTGTTGTTGATAGGGGTGAGGAACAAGTGAATGCAGTGGGGGATTACAATCAAAGTAGATCTAATGACCCCTACTCTAATACCTATAATCCTGGATGGAGGAACCACCCTAACCTTTCATGGAGGAGCAATAATCATGATAATAGGCAGAATGAAAATAGGGGATTCCAACAAAGATCTCAAACCCAGGACCAACCCCAGAAACCCACTTTAGAAGAGATGTTTACACAATTTATGGGTTTTTAGAAAAAACAGAATGATGATGCCAACGAGAATTTTAGACAGATTAATGCTAGACTAGATGGTATTGTTGCCCACAACAAAATGCTAGAAACACAAATTGCTGTCATGATTCGCAAGTGCATGGATACTCGAAGTAATAAAGAAAGTATCGAATCCACAGGGACCTACATTGTCGAATACTAAATAGCTGATTTCTTACTATCTAGGCTAATTGAAGTAGTGAGAATAGAAATTGGAAGCTAAAAACGGAATTATCAGAGAGAAAAGCTGGGACTAGGGTTTCGTTCACTTTAACTTTTATGAGCTAGATATGAATAAGGATTTCGTCAGTTCAAATTTATCATGATGAAGATGTAATTTACTAAATAAAAGGGTTGTTTCACTTTCGTGCAAACAGCCGCACAGGGATTTATCCTCGCTTTCGCACAAGATTCTTCCCAATGCTGAAGATAAGTAAATCATCAAACAATGAATTCAAGGATCACTTTCGTGCATCTGAATTCAATGTTGATAATCTCTAGTGGAGATTCAAGGATCACTTTCGTGCATCCGAGTCTCAACACTAGTTTTACTCCTGGATCTCCAACGTTCCGATCCTTGCTTTCACACAAGATCTCCACGTTTGACAAATAGACTCGATCTATAGGTTCATGTTATAATTATGACAATTAATCTACTATAACGGATCAAATTAGATCTAACCTAAGGAAGGGATCCTAACATGCAATTCTAGGGTTTCAAATTCTCAAGCAATTACCTTTCGGTCTCAAGCAATTACCTTTCGGTCTCAAGCAAAAATTCTAAGAACATAATTAGTAACATGAACTTATAGAGAGTCTAAGTACAATTATCACATGAGCAAAATCATCATGGTAATATTAAACTCAACGAAATAGTAAAAATAGTCATCTAGTCATTGGAAATCAAGTGAATTACTCCCCCATGTTCCAAAAGTAGTTTAACCTATCATCATGAAGGAATTACAATAGATCATGGTTTCAGAGGATCGAAAATCGAAGTAAAAGAGAAGTTTAGAAAATACAGCACGGCTGTGAAGTATTTCACAACCGTAATTTTGCAAGAACCGCCGATGAACAGTGCCGGTGACTCCTTTTTCTTTGATTTCTCTTCCAATCGATCTCCTTTCGGTCTGAAACTTCTGACACGTTGTCTCCTCCTTCAGACGAAGCTTCAGTATGAAAATTACAGCCGAAGAACGTCTGGATCGAGCGCGGCGGCGAAACCCTAGGCGGCGGCGTGGATCGCGATTTCTCCCTCGACAGTGCATGAAATTTGGGGCTTTTGGTCTCTGTGTAATCCTGTCGTGAAAAGCTCCCCCTCTGCTTCTTACGACAACCAATTTAAGGCTCTGGATCACTCGCGATCTTCTCTGCAAGAATCGGGCGTTGATATTCACTCGGGCGTCGCGTTCAAAATAGAAATTACGACAGTGTAATGTATTACAGCACTACCGTAAAATCGCTCGAGTCTTCTGTTCTGATGTTGTCAGGGAATTATGGTACCGTAAATTAGTTTATGGCGGTGCCATAAAATCAAGGAAACTTTCTGATGAAGGATGAAAATCCTAGCCCAAGAATCACCCTAGGTATGTAGCTCTACACACATGCGAAGGATTGATTTAAGAAATTAGGGGTTGGTGCACCTGGGCCCCTAAGGGAAGGGGCCAAACTCCTTTGACTCTTCCAAACAGCACGGATACTTCCCAGCACGTCTTCAGTAGTTGGTGATGATGCGTCAAGGTGCTTCAACTTCAGCATCAAGACTATCTTTTAGACTTTGATTTCGGCAATCGAACAGTGTCACGGTAAGGGTGTGAGGGAGATGGTGATCGGCATTGAGAAGCAATGAAGATGAGGGAAATGGAATGGTAACCGGGGTGGAGAGCAAGCTCAATCCAACGAGGAGCAAGCTCAACTCAAGAACACACACACAAAGTTTTTAGATTTCCAAAATATTCGACTTAGCATGCAAAAGTGAAAATACAAGGACTTAAAACCCTCTCCTTCTCTCAACGTTCACATATGTGGAGTCACAAAATTGCCCTCATTCGAAATTCAAATCAATGGCTAGATGTGGGCTGATTTTAATGGATGATGGGGATTGGTCTTCAATTGCTTGGCGCCTAAGTTACTGGTGGTATCATGGCTTGCATTGGATGCATGCATAGATGCGCATGCAAACTCTTTAGATGCATTGAAGAGATGTGGGTTGGTGCATGGCTTCTGATTGGTGAGTGAAGGGGTGCTTTGCTTCGCATTGGTGGAATGTGAAGGTGGAGACTTGAATTCTGAATTTGTGTGGCGCCAAGTGGCTCTCTTGAATTGAATTGGCACATGGCTTCTCATTGGTGGGTGAAGAGATGTCTTGAAGCTTATTGGTGGCTGAATTGAGTATTGACTTTGAAGTGGCGCCCCTTGAATATTTTGACCTGATTTGGGCACCCATGACATGTAGGCATGAGGAGGTGGCATCCATGTGTCATGAAGGTGGTTAGTGCCTTGGGGGGTGGCGCCAATAACTGTGCAAACCTTGATGGATGATGGATGTTATCTTTTCTTTGAGGAGCTTTGATGGAGGGCTGATCTTGAGTCTTGGGAAGGAGTTGGTGCCTTGTAGTGAATTACAGGTGCAATAAAACCTCGGCTAAAGACAACCTATTACAGCAATTACTAAAATAAAAAAAAGACTTGAAAGTAAACCTAGACTAATCCTAGCTATAATATAACAGCAATTACTGAAAATGCCATAGAGTTTGTAGTGTATTACAAAGCAACAAAACACAAAGTAACAAGTCTTAAATGAGTTATCAAAATGTTAAGAAGAGACAAGCATTCATCCCATAACGAATTGGGGTCTTCTTGAGTCTTGTTGACCTTCTTGGTGGTGTCCCTACATCAGCTTTCTCGGGGTTGGGAGAACTCTCCTCTGGAGAGTTAAATGAGAAGCTCTCAAGTTCGGCAGGTAATTGTGCGCGTGCTTCGTCCTCCGATAACCATTCTTCTTCTCCATCTTCCCATTGAATGAGGTAATGGTGCTGAATTTCCTTGTTGACGCAGCGTTGTTGTCCCTCACGTATATATCCGGTCCTCTTGGCTGGAACTAGAACCTCAATATGGAGCGGTGCTTTGTAAGGTGTCAGATCCTCTATGTTGATGGTGGGATGTATCCCAAGGTCTTGTGGCAAGTCCAACATATAAGCATTATCATTTATTTTTTTCAATATTTGGAAAGGACCCATGGCTCTTGGTTGGAGCTTGTTGTTGGGGCCATGTTGCCTCTCCTTCCTATTCCTCAGCATGACTAAGTCTCCTTCCTGCAATTTAATAACACGACGATGGCGATTAGCAGCCAACTCATAGTTAAGAGTGTTTTTTGCAATCTGGTCTTTCACTTCATTGTGAATCTTGACAATATGTTGGGCAAAAGACAAAGCTGAGTGGTTTTGCTTAAAGGGTGTTGGCAAGGGAGCTAGGTCAATGGGTTTTTGTGGTTGGAATCCATAGTTGAGCTGGAAAGGACTAGCGCCTGTAGTGCGATTCACCGCACTATTAAAGGCAAATTCCGCAGTTGGTAACAGCTTGTCCCATGTACCTGGGTATTCACCCACTAAACATCTTAAGATATTCCCTAGGGATCGGTTTACTACTTCAGTTTGTCCATCCGACTGTGGGTGATATGCAGTGGAAAAATTAAGCTTGGTGCCCATTAGTTTCCATAAGGTAACCCAAAAATGCCCCACGAATTTAACATCTCTATCAGATACAATGGTGCGGGGCAAACCATGTAAGCACACAACATTTGTGAAGAAGAGCCTTGCTACATGAGAAGCATCTGTGGTCTTGGTACATGGAATGAAATGAGCCATTTTAGTGAACCTATCCACCAGCACAAAGATAGTGTCATAATGAGCACTGGTGCGAGGAAGACCAAGCACAAAATCCATACTCAGAGCTTGCCAAGGTCCCTCGGGTATGGGTAAAGGCATGTATAACCCGGTATTGTGCCTCATTACCTTGGATACTTGACATGTTTGACAATGCCCAACCACCTTAGATACATCTTTAAACATGTTGGGCCAATAGAATCGTTCTTCCACTAAAGCTAAGGTCTTATCCCGCCCATGATGGCTGGCGGTGCCTCCTCCATGTAGTTCCCAAACCAAGAATTCCCTCAAGGAGGTGCGTGGAATACATAACTTTCCTCTCCTAAAGAGGTAGCCTTCTTTAATCTCAAAGTCAGGATTGCAGGTAGGTTCGGCTTCCAGGGTGGTAAACACACTTTTAAAGTCCAAACACTCCTTGTACTCCCCTTTGATTCTTGAAATGCTGTGACCGAGGCTTGGAGTGTGTTCAGTAATAGTAATTTGCGGCTAAGGGCATCAGCTACCTTATTCTGTACTCCAGATTTGTGCTTTAAAACAAAGGTGTATTGTTGCAACAGTTCTACCCACTTCGCATGCCTTGGATTTAGCATAGCCTGACTATTCAAGTAGATGAGAGCTTGGTGGTCACTATTGAGAATGAACTCCTTATGTATAAGATAATGCCTCCAATGTTTAAGGGCTTGAACTATAGCATAAAACTCTTTATCATAGGTGGAGTATCGTTGTTTGGCCTCATTCAGTTTCTCACTATAAAATGCAATTGGATGCCCTTCTTGACTAAGTGTTCCACCAATACCAACTCCCGAAGCATCGCAATCCACGATGAACACATTATTAAAGTCGGGTAATCTTAAAACCGGTGTGGTAGTGATTTTAACTTTGAGATCCCGAAAAGCTCCGTCGGCTGAAGGTGTCCACTCAAAATTTCCTTTGCGCAAACAATTGGTTATGGGCACCACTAGGGTACTGAAACCATGTATGAATCTCCTGTAGAATGTAGCTAGACCATGGAAACTTCTAGCTTCGGTGATAGATGTCGGGGTGGGCCAATTAACAATGGCTTCAACCTTTGAGGGATCGGCTTTCAACCCTTGATCATTAATGATGAAACCCAGAAATTCAACTTCTTGGACAAGAAAAACACATTTCTTCAAATTCAGCAATAAGTGTTCCTCCCTCGACAGATCGAGAGTGGCCCTTAAGTGATTTAGGTGATCTTCCTCAGTCTTACTAAAGATTAGAATATCATCAAAGTATACCACAAGGAATTTACCAATATGCGACTTTAAGACATGATTCATCAATCTCATGAAAGTAGATGGGGCATTGGTTAACCCAAAGGGCATAACCATCCACTCAAATAATCCATCTTGTGTTTTAAAAGCCATTTTCCATTCATCTCCTTCCCTGATCCTCACCTGGTGATATCCGCTACGAAGGTCCACTTTGGAAAACCAAGAGGATCCCACAATCATGTTAAGGAGGTCATCTAGCCTTGGAATGGGGAAACGGTACTTAACAGTGATCTTGTTAATGGCCCTGTAGTCAATGCACATTCTCTATGTACCATCCTTTTTGGGTGTTAATAAAGCTGGAACCGCACATGGGCTAAGACTCTCTCTAATTAGTCCCTTGCTTAGCAGCTCATCTACTTGTCTCCTCAAATCGGCATGCTCTATAGGACTCATACGGTAATGAGGCAAATGGGGTAACGTGGCACCCGACACAAGATCAATAGCATGATGAATTCCTCTCTCAGGTGGTAACTCATTGGGTAGCTCAGCCGGAGTAATAGTGGGATAGGCCTTGAGCAATTCAGTTATAATGGGGGAATGTTGAGATTCGGGCTCTAGATTGGCCTGCTGCACTAGGAGGGTATAGAAGAAACTAGTTTCTCTAACATCTTGCATGAAGAT
The DNA here is from genome assembly GCA_027562315.1 of Costus pulverulentus. Classification (NCBI taxonomy): domain Eukaryota; kingdom Viridiplantae; phylum Streptophyta; class Magnoliopsida; order Zingiberales; family Costaceae; genus Costus; species Costus pulverulentus. The sequence goes on from JANTFE010006880.1 coordinate 10,297, forward strand.
TTGAGGTCTTAAGAGAGTGATGGATTTTTTTGATTCCACTGCTTTACCTTTATTATGTGATGTCCTCAACTCCCTAGGTAGACTGGGTATAAGGGTGATCTTATCTCTGCCTATGGTAAACTCATATGTATTACTTCTCCCATAGTGGATGACATCCATATCGTACAACCATGGACGTCCAAGGAGCACATCAGCCACGTCCATCTCAGTGATGTCACACCATACATTCCTTTGATGATTTGCTAATGTCAGTGGTACTTCATGTTGGTGTATATGCCCTAGGACCTAGTTTTGGTCCACTTATGTACTACTTGACCTTGATATTTATATCATTCTGGCATTGTCGTTATCATTGTTTGACTACACCTGCGATTGTGTACTTACATGATAATGTCCCTGGAGACCGATTGGATCTGTGCTCAAATAATTATCCCCAGTCAATGTACCTTAGTGGATGTGGGACAGCTATGGTACTTGTGAGACTGGTATGTGGGCTGGTTAGGCACGTGGTGCTAACGCAGACACATGGGTATATCATGGGAGGATATACTGGATAGACCCGCTATGAGGCTATGACTTGGTGTCATGAGTTATCCTCATAAGTGACAGAAGATGCATTGATCCCTTGACTTGAGGTCATTGATCATTCTATATGGTTAGAAACTTGCTTTGATGCAACCTAACACCTCGCCGTAGTTGGGAGGTCATAACGGTTGTCATTGAGCATGTCACGACCCATATGAGAAGGTCAATGTACAGACATAGGATTTGCCCTTTCCTTAGGGAAGGTATGGCCATATCCATGGAGCTCCTCTATGGTTCTATGACTGAGAGTGTATGGCCATACCCAGGTAAGAACCTGTTTTAGTCATAGCCATGTGATTGGGTGAAAACAAGTGGTGACACACTTGTCCAATCGGATATCAGTCCGGCAAAGAGACTGTAATGCATTTGTACCTAGTTGCGATGATGGGGATGTCGATGTCGATATTCATTCCAATGACCTGGGTAGCAGCGATGCACTGCTAGGTTCCACTCACTGCTTGTGGTGACCTTGGTCAACACTGCCAGCGTCAGAGGAACCTACAGGGTCGCACACCTTGATACTTGAGTTCTCGTATTGATCGGGAAGCCTTATGATCGAGTTATTGGATAACTCGGA
>JANTFE010006882.1:0-14218 GCA_027562315.1 Costus pulverulentus
CTGCATAATAACGACTATGCCTTTATCAATTAATTCTATCAAAGTACATTCAAACAATGTCTGACCATGTCCATACATTGGTCTGTAGGGCATATACACCAACAATTATTTGGCTAAGCAGTTCAGCCACGTCATCCGTTCTCTAAAAGGGGCGATTGTGATTGGCGGATTGATCACTCCCTTGGCAGTTTTTTTAGGCGTCATTCCATACGGCACATTGGAGGCTACCGACAACAACAGGCTTGAGATCGAGTCTTGTGTCGCCATGAAGCTGATTATTCGCAAAGGAGACTCTTATTATATGACGTTCAAGGGGAGCCCATTTTGCCTGCCCCAACCAAACCCAGAGCGCACCACTGTGCGTGTGCGAGGGAATTGGCGTATCCAGTCGACTGAAGATCCATGGCCAGATCCCGTCGACACCGCACCACCAGCTCCTGGCACCTTTTCTTTTGGCGGCACCTCCTCTCATGACTCTATGATGTCTATATTGCAGGAAATTAGGGAGGAGCAGCTCCACCAATGCGAGGTGATCGATCATTTGGACACCACCGTCACCTATATCCAGTAGGAGCAATCCTCTCGATGGGAGTTGATGGAGGCACACATGCAGAGGCAACACAAGATGATGGGTTCTATTTGGGAGAAGCTATTAGGCATGGATGAGAGGCTTTCCTTTCTCTCTGAAGAGAACATGGCTCGCATGGATATCTCATCTAACGAGGAGGCCGAGCCCGATTACAACACACGTGGGAAGAGCAAGAGTTCCCAGGCTTCTGGCTCTCGCTCACGCAAGCGGAGGTAGCTTCCCATCAGCATCAGCATCGTCATCCACTCCTCTCACATCATGGTATTGTATAGAGGACTATGCATACTTTTAGAGTGGGTGAGCTTTCTTTACTCCGGTCTCTGCTTTCTTTCTTCATGTGGCTGCGATTTATTGTGATGTTGGGGATTGATACTTTTATTTTGTGATAGTTGGATATTATGTGGTATTGTATCTTATATGCCATTTTATTCATGGGTTTGGTCCACATCCTCAGGCCCTACTCTATGACAGTTATGTATGACACTTTTCATTTCACGTTTATGCTTATATCAGTACTTTGCTATGATGATTGTGACTACATGCTGTTTAAATTTTGAAATGTTATGATGCTTATTATTGATGAATTCATGTGTCTATCACGAGACTTGTCTATGAAGCTATTTCAAAGATTTTGAGTTGAATACATGATTGGGTAGGAATGATCAAAGAATTAAGTCTGAAGTATACTTCTTTGTTAGAAATACTTTTTAATCATGTCCATATGTTATATGATTTTGAAATTTTGTAATTTGCATTCATTTTGAGTTGTTCATTAGTGGGTCAAACATTTCTATGATTGTTTAAACAACTCATGCTTGCAACTTACATGAGAATCCTATTGAGATACATATTCGCTTAGTTATTCTTTAAATTCCTTTCTGTTGTTGGGGAAACACTGCATCTGTCAAAAAGGATATGTTATCAACTGCTGAGCATGAAATAAGAAATAAGAAATAAATAAAAAAGAAGGGAAAGAAACACCCTTAGATTCTTCTACTTGGCACTGTGCAAAATTGGCAGTGGTACCGAAGAACATGAGTTGAAATCTAAGGGATGTGAAATTGAAATCAATGAAGAGACTCTTCTACTTGGCACTACGAAAAATTGGTAGTGGTACCTAAGGTTATGAGTTGAAGTCTATTGCAACAATCAGTATATCATACCCTGATGAAACATTTGAGTTAACCCCAACGATTTGTTCAGGAAGAATATGAATTGCAAGAGTGTTGTGTGTAAGTTTGATTGAATCATATGTTTGTTGCTTACTAAGTTGACTAATATCTAGTTACCTAGGGATCAAACCGTTGAACACTTGAGATAACCATTTACTTAATTTCTCTTGATTAGATCTTGGATTGTTATTAAATATTTTTTCTAACTTGGATGTATATCTTGGCACAAAAGATTGCTCTAATATCTACCGTGTATCTCATCTTATTTTATTGCTTGAGGACAAGCAAAGATTTAAGTCTGGAGTATTTTGATGCCTTGTATTTTGGTAGTAATTTTTCTTTGTATTTCGTGTTAAATCTAGGCTTATTTTGACACTTTTATACTCTTTTAAGGCTTATTTACTTGAATGCTTCGGAATCTTCACTTTTTCGTGCTTTTGAGGAATTTCAGATAAAATCACCCTTTTTCGACATATTTTGAAGATTCTAAAGCCATGAGACGATTTCTTATACGAAGATGAAACTACACATAAAATTTGGGCCAAAATAGAGTTAGCCTGAAAAATACGGCCAGGTGAACCCCACGGGGTTCACCATCCCAGTCGTCAGTTAGCAAAACTCACAGCATCACGGTCGGGTGAACCCCAGTGGGGTTCACCAGAATTCCCTTTGGCCGAAAACAGTCTAGAGAAAACCACGGCTAGGTGAACCCGGCGGGGTTCACCGCGCTTCTTTCACCCGGACTTCGCATAACGAATCACGGCTAGGTGAACCGGCGGGGTTCACCCATGATTCTGATCCAGGTTCACGTGCAAGTCCGACCTTTACTCAGTTTTTCCATGATTTCTCACCCATTTGGAGTCCGAATTTGGCAAGTAAGGTGTCTATGGAAAGCTCTTTGAAAGGCGAACGCATGGGATATAAAAGCCCTAATTTTTATGCCCAAAAGAGAGAGACGAATCACGTGATGAAGGGGTGGAGGCGGAAGAACACGACGAAAACACGATTTTGAGGCGATTTTCGGAGATCTGATCGCCGGAGTGCTTTGATTCTTCAGGATTTGTTTCGGTTTATCTTCTCCTATCCCTTATAAATTCTTTCTCGTAATCTTCCTATGTTAAAGGAGAGATTTTTGAGCATTTCAATGATGATTGTAGCGTAAACCATATTTCGGGGCTTGGTTTAAACTCGTTGATGAATTTAATGGAAAACTTTATCTTTATTCTATTATTTGGATTGTATTGTGAACATATTTTACTTTGACATGTTTATTTTATGATTTTACCTTGGCCAAGTACTTTCACGTGTTAGCCATTACGATTCATATCGTGAGAAGGATCACAAGGGTGGAATCCCCTTGAAAAACTTGCAAGACCTCGACACGAGAGTGCTTGGTCTTCGCTCGAGCGTTTCATAATCTGCCATAGAACTCATTGGGTTCACCTTAGAACGATCCACCGTGAGAGTAGGAGATCGTTCTAAGTCGAACACCGGGGTGTACACTCGAGAGAGGGCACCTTGTACCTTAGGGTTAGATTCCTTGTGCAAAATCAATAATCCAAATAACCGACATCTGTCTTATGCGATTAAAGTTGTCATCGTGGTGAAAACCAAAGCCCTGATTTCTCTCTCATATTTAATCCCTGTCGTCGTTGCATTGTTTGCTTGTTTTTGATTTTTGTTTTCAAAACCCAATTTCGATTCGCCTAGCTATTAGGACTTGGATTTCTGGTACTCAACCTTGTTCCATGTGGGATTCGACATCTTTTATATTACTTTGACATAACCGTGCACTTGCGGGACGTGTCAGAGAGCGAAGATCGGTCTCTGCATGATTGTTCGCATGAGAGAGGAATGATGCTTTTATGAAGTAAATTATATCTTTATCATGATGGAATTAGACTGACGAACATCTTTTCATATCTAGTCATAGGAATTAAAGTGAATGAAACCCTATTTCCAATGTCTCTCACTGATATTTTTGTTAGCTTTTTCACTTGCATAGTTTCGATTGCCTAGATAGTAAGAACTCAATTATTCGGTACTTAAGAACAAGGTCTCTGTGGTTTGATATCTTTCTTTATTACTTCGAGTATCCGTGCACTTGCGGAGTACAACAAGTTTTTCGCGCCGTTACCGGGGAATAGTTCAAAGTACACGCCAAACAACTTGGGATATAATAAGTTTTTGGCGCCGTTGCCGAGGACCTTGGTTTTGTCAATATTGAAGATATTGAGAATATTGCTAGTCTAGGTTTTATTTTCTGTTTTTCTGTCTTTTTCTGTTCTTTTTACTTGAAATCATTTGATCTATCTATTTTGCGTGCGTAGGAATCTTAGATTAGGACCTCTTGTACCTTTTGATCCTGAGATAAATAAAACTCTTAGACTGTGCAGGAAGTTGAAATTTGAAGAAAGTCAATAAGTAGAGGAAGAAGAAGTGACCATGGCAGAACAAAGATCTCTTAGGGACTATGCAGCCCCTAATCCACGAGAGATTCACTCTAGCATTGCTAGACTAGTCATAGAGGCTAATAACTTTGAAATCCAGTCTGCTTTCTTATCCATGATTCAACAGAACCAGTTTGGAGGATCTCCTCTTGAAGATCCTAACTAACACCTCTCTTTGTTTCTTGAGCTTTGTGATACAATTAAGATTAATGGAGTTTCTAACGATGCATTAAAACTGAGATTATTTCTTTTTTCTCTTAGGGACCGAGCGCGATCTTGGCTTTAAGCACAACCTACCGGTACCTTCACCACATGGGAGCAACTGTCAAATGCCTTCTTGATGAAATATTTTCCACTGAGCAAGACCATCCAAATGAGAAATCAGATTTCAAGCTTTGCATATAGAGATGGTGAATCTTTCAGCGAGACATGGGAGAGATTCAATGATTTACAACGGAAGTGTCCTCACCATGACATTGAAAATTGGGTTTTAATTTATACCTTTTATAATGGCTTGCTTTATAATACCAGACTAACTATTGATGCTGCTGCAGGAGGAGCTCTCATGAGCAAAACCATTGATGATGCTTTCAAGTTGTTAGGAGAGATGACTCTAAATCATAATCAGTGGACTTCAGAGAGAGGAGTGCTTTATAAACCTTCCCAAGGTAAGAATGAGAGTGATAGTTGGCGCACCTTGGCAGAGAAGGTAGACTCTTTGTGCAACAGATTTAATTCTTCTAAGATGCAAACTGCTGTTGTGTCTTCATCTGTTATTTGTGATATATATGGTAATAATGGTCATATCTCTGAAGATTGTAAAGTCATTACGGATCAAGGTAGTGAACATGTTAATGCATTAGGGAACTTTAATCAAGGTAGAAACAATGATCCCTATTCTAGTACCTATAACCCTGGATGGAGGAATCACCCCAACTTATCTTGCAAAAATAACAACAATGTAGGGGGACAAACTGAAAATAGAGGATGACAAAACAAACCAAATCTAAGTCAAAACTCAAATTAGAATTCAAACATAGAGTCCATGCTAGAAAAGTTTATGACTAATCAAAACAAAGAAATTGAATATCTTAAGGGAATAGTTAGTCAACTAGCTTCTCAAGTAGGATCATTAACAACCCACAGCAAAATCTTGGAAAATCAAATAGCACAACAAGCTAGTAGTTCTTACAGACCCCCTGGAAAATTACTTGCTAAACTTGAATTGAATCCTAGGGAGCACTGTAATGCTATTATTACTAGAAGTGGGAGACAATTAGAATAACCTAAAGGGAAAGTTGTGAACAATGAAAAAGAGTCTAATTATAATCATGATGATGAATTAGAGTTAAAAAAATCTTCTGAGCATGAACAAACCCAAGCTAGTTTGCCACCTCAAAAGGGTAATGAACCAAAAGGGGATGTGCCATGTGAGAAAGATTCTAAACCTAATTCACCTCAACCTTATAGACCACCTATAACCTTTCCCCAAAGGTTAGTGCAAGCAAAACTAGACAAATAATTTGGCAAATTTCTTGAAGTGTTGAAAAAGCTTTACATTAATATTCCTTTTACTGAAGCTATATCTCAAATGTCATCATATGCAAAATTCTTGAAAGAGATCTTGTCTAACAAAAGAAAATTAGAGGACTATGGTACTTGCACTGTGGCTTTAACTGAGGATTATAGTGTTGTTATTCAAAATAAATTGCCACCAAAATTGAAGGGTCTAGGTAGTTTCTCTATACCTTGTTCTATTGGAAGCATGTCTTTTAATTGAACCTTATGTCATTTAGGAGCGAGTGTAAGCCTAATGCCTTTATCTATTTGCAGGAAACTGGACATTGGAGAGCTAAAACCCACATCCATATCTTTGCAGCTCGCTCATAGCTCGGTAAAGTATCCTATTGGTATTTTAGAGAATGTGCCAATCAAGGTAGGTGAATTTTTCATACCTGTTGATTTTATAGTCCTGGACATGGAGGAAAATCATAAAAATCTCATAATTCTTGGTAGACCCTTTTCGGCTACTGCTGGAGCACATATAGATGTCAAAAAAAGGAAAAAATCACTTTTGATATTTGTGAAAAAATAATTGAATTGATCATAATGATTCATTGAACAAACTTTCATATTCTGGATCTTGTTGTAGTATTGACATAGTTGATGATGTTGTTTATGATGTTCTTAATTTATTTGATGAATCCTCTAATAGTGAAACTAACAATTTTTCTGAGGATATTGATAGAGGATTACAGGAGAAAGGACATCAAAATTCTAAAAAGAAGAAGATGAAAAGAAGAAGAAGAAGAAGAAGAAGAAGAAGAAAATGCTCTAGATTGTTTGATAAAGGAAAGAAGATTTTGAGTAAATTTGGGCACTGTTTCAAGATTGAGCCTTATGTGATTGAAAGAGATGCTCAAATCAAAGAAAAATCAGAGTGGAAATTGAGGAAATCAAGATCAAATCTGAGTGCAAAAGGGTCAAGCTAAAGACCTTTAAATTAGCGCTTCTTAGGAGGCAACCCAAGCTTTTTAACTTTAGTTTACTTTCTTTTATTTACTTTTTATTTTTACTTTGTTCTTAGAAGTAATTTTTCTTTTAATTTTGTAGGTAAAACAAGTTTTGATGCAAATTACGGTACTACCTTAATCTTCATTATGGTGCTGTAATTCCTGTCAATTCCGACCAGAAGACTGTGACGAGATTATGGCACTGTCGTAAGTATTTTCACAGCACCATATTTTGTGTCCAAAATAGACCCGATAATTTCCTCATTTTTACGGCACTACCGTAATATCTTTTACGAGCCATATTTTTGTGAATTTAAATTTTTTACTTAAAAAAAAATTTGAAAGTTTTACGGTACTACCGTTTTCAATTTTACGGCACCGTAATTTTGGTCGTTTTCTCAGCCGAGAGTATTGAGCAAATTATGGTAGTGCCGTAGCCATTTTTATGGTACTGTAATATTCATCTATTTTTAACCCGAGAGTTTCTTGAAAATTATGGTACTACCGTAAGCTCTTTCACGGTATCGTAATTAGAGACGTTTTCTGACCCGAGAGTCTTCCGATTTTTACGGCACCACCGTATTAGTTTTACGGCCCGTGTTTTTCAATTTCGCCAGATTACAGCACCGCCGTAATCAATTTTACGGCTGTAATTCTATTTTTAAACATGATTCATGTGTCGTTTTTAGGGTTTTCTGGGCCGTGTTTTTGGGATATTCTCACTCGTTCTCGTGCCGACCCTCGAGCTCCGACCATCTCCAACCTTTAAAGCATGCCGGCGACCCTTCATTTCCGATTTTCACTGCCGATCTGGTACTCGCTCGCCCGATTTCTCTGTTTTGGTGAGTTTTCACGTGATTTTCGCCCCTTGGTTTCTTTCTCTTCGATACTTGGTCATTTTCAGAGATTCTTGTTTCTATTTACTTTTTAGATGATAGACGTACCTTCCTTGTTTAGTTCAAGAGATTTTTGACTTGATTTGAGAGTGATTCTGAGTTCAAACGAGTTGGATTTGCTGAGTTTTCACTGTTCATATTCACCCCTTTTCATATATAGCTGAAATGTTGAAGTTCAAGCATGATTTTAATTGATTCTTACTCCTATTATGCTTGATGAGTATTGACATTCATGTAGAAAGTGTTATTGGAGTCTTATGTTTGCTATACTTGGCTATATTGTGTTGTCAATCTTGAGCTGTAGCTTAGTTCACTCATGGCACCCAAGCTTAAGCAAGTAGTCTCAAAGAAAAGAGGAAAAGGACCAGTACTTCTTCCACACCATAAATCCCTATGGCATTGTTTTTAGGGATGAAGTTTAAGAGTCAAGATACAATCAATTGGTGGAAAGAAGGATTGTCAATACCAAATATGCTGATAGGAGAACCTTGGAAGCATTGGGGTTGTATGAGGATGTATCTTGGATGTTTGAGCAAATCAAGGTTAGGAGATTTTTTGAGATGACACTATACACTTATCTGCCACTTACTTTGGAATTTCTGAGTAGTCTAAATGTGGATTTACACGAGTATTCTAATGGACCCGCTGAGGGAGAAGTGACTTTTAGGTTGGCTAATTTGGAGAGAAAATTGAACTTGAGGGAGATTAGATCCATTTTTCACTTGGGCTCTGGAGGGTACACCCAAATACCAATTGGGTTTATTGAGAATATCTTTTGGAACCAGATTACCCAAGAGACCCACTTTTCAGCTTTTTCTTCTAGAGCCTCAAGGATCATGAGTCCTTATATTAAATATGTTCATAGAGTCCTTGCCCATACTGTATTTGGCAGAGGAGATAGTGACGGGATGGTGAGGCAGACAGAGCTCTATTTTTTGTGGGGGATGCTTAATGGAGTAGCAGTGGATGTTGCCTTCTTTCTGATGAAGCACATGGATAAAGTAGCTAGAGCCAAGAAAGGAGCCATTGTGATAGGAGGGCTGATTACACCTATAGCCCTATGTTGTATTCCTCAAGTGCACGGATACTCAAAGTAATAAAGAAAGATATCGAACCACAGAGACCTTATTGTTAAGTACCAAATAATTATATTCTTACTAGCTAAGCGACCGATTTTAATGCAAGTAAGCAATACAAAGGGTGAAAAGATAAATCAATCAGAGAGAAACTGGGACCAAGGTTTCATCCACCTTAATTTCAATGACTAGACATAAATAAAAGGTCGTCAGACTAATCTTATCATGATAAATACTTAATTTACTTCATAAAGAGATCATCTCACTTTCGTGCAGATAATCGTGCAGGGATCAATCCTCGCTTTCGCGCAAGATCTATCCCAATGCTAAAGATAAGTAAATCATCAATCAAAGAACTCAAAGATCACTTTCGTGCATCCGAATTCTAAGTTGATTGTCTCGAGTGGAATCTCAAGGATCACTTTCGTGCATTCGAGACTCAACAGAAGTTCTACTTATGGTTCTCCAACGTTCTGATCCTCACTTTCGTGCAAGATCTCCACGTTTGATACAATAACTCAATCCTAGGTTCAAATTATTTATCATGGCAATAAGATCACTAAAATCAAATAATTAAGAACTAACCTAATTTCTTACGGAAAGTTCATAACATGCAATTCTAGGGTTCCAAGTTCTCAAGCAAGTCACCTTTCGGTCCTTATTGCGAGAACTCTAAAACATGAATAATAACATCAATCCATGAAGAATCAAAGTGCAATTATTCACATAAGTAAAATTATCATCATAAAACTATTCTGACGAAGATAAAAAGTTATCTAATCATTAAGAAATCAAAGGAGATTACATCCCATGTCCCAAATATGTTTAAGTTTGCATGGAAGAAGAAATACAACAAGTCATGGTATCAAAGTGTCAGAAATCAATGAAGAAGAGGGTTTAAGAAAATACACCACAGCTATAATATAAATTACAGCCGTATTTTGCAAAGGAAACTCGCTGTGAACAGTGCCCGAGCCCTTCTTTCATTGATTCCTCCTCCAATCGAACTCATTTTCTTTTGAAACTTCTAAAGTGTCGTCCTCTCCTCCAAGCGAAGATTCTGTGTAAAAATCACGGCCTGAGGTGGCCTCCACGCCTCTCGACGTGAGGACGAACTATAAATGCCTCTCTGTCGATTGCTCTCTCGATCCTAGATAAAAATTAGGGCTTTTACTTCGTGTGTCTTCTCCTCTTTAAGGTGAGTCCGCAGCATCTTTTGGATCTCAATTTGGACTTCTGGATCAAAAGATATGGTCCGCGTAGGAATCGGGCCCGAAAATGTCGCGCGCCTAGGTAGAAAATACGGTCGTGTTTTATTTTACGACAGTGCTGTATTTTAGTTCTGTGAACCCTGAGTCAAAATTACGGCCCGTAAAATATATTACGGTCGTGCCGTAATTTCAGTCGAGTTCTCTAGTCCAAAATCTCTGGCAAATACGGCCCGTAAAATGGTTTACGGTAGTGCCGTAATTTCAATGAATATCTCTGGTTTGAAAGCACTCCAAAATACGGCACCGTGTAATTATTTCCGACAGTGCCGTAAAATCAGGAAAATTCTCTGGTGAAAAACTCCCCAAAATATGGCAGGTGCTTTGATATTACGGCATCGTATGGAAATACGGTACCATAATATAGATTACGGCACTACCGTATTTTGGTTTGTTGCTCCGATTTGCATGAAATTTGTTATGTGAACTCCTCTTGATGATGGTAACTCTTCCATGTATTTGATTTTGCTTGAAAACACCTCAAAATAGTGCCTTTTTACCTAAAAATCATGAAAAACCAAAATAGAATTAGATTTTGCAATATTGGATAATTTTAGCATAAAAATAAGTAAAAGATCTTCAATTGAGTATGAAAAGATATATAAAATGATACAAAATATACTATATATTTTGGTGTCATCAAAATACATAAGGCTCAAACTTTGCTTGTCCTCAAGCAAAAATCAAAAATTGATTAAAAGATAAACCTTTTCATGCTCAATAAATTTCTAAAATACAACCATCAATGAAAAATTCCATCAATTGTTTCATAAAACTTTAAATAAACTTATCATCCTTAGAACTCAACTATTTAGATCCACAATTCAATCAAATAAAACTTTGCAACTTGTATAATGAATAGAATTTTCAATCTCATGATTTCACCCAATTTTCTGTTCAAATCTATCATACTTTTGTTTACAGAAATTAGGTTTCCAAGATCTTTTTCCACACATTTTTTTTATTCATTTTTTTTCCTTTTCATGTATTTTGTTGTTTTTGCATAGATGACATGTACCCACTTAGATACACACTTTTTATTTTGACTTCAACTCTTTTTTCGGTATCACTGTCAATTTTACACAATGCCAAGTAGAGGAATCTTATTTTTTTTCCCTCTCGTTATTTTTTCATGTAGACTTCAACCCATGTCTTAGGTACCACTATCAATTTTACATAGTGCCAAGTAGGGGAGTCTCTCACTATTTTCATGGATCTTGGATTCTTCTTTCCCAATAAATTGCAAAATAGACTAAACATCTACTAGATTGATCAATTGATATCAATTCACAAATCATACTCATGCTCATTTTATTTAAAAGAATAGGTTCACCTTTAGATCTTATCCCTCAAATGATATATCTACCCAAAATTTCATGTATCAACCAATGTTAAATTTCAAAACTAGATATGCATTGAAGAAATAAATCTAACATGATAGGGTCTTCTCTAATCATGAATATGAATTCATTCATTATCTAAAATTAATCAAGTCATCAACAATAAAAACCAAGAGTATGCTCATCATCATCATCAAATTTCACAGTATCATATCATCAAAAATGCTAAATATATCATCATGTGTAATACAACCATATCGAATATAAATCATCATAATATCAAAATATCATAATACAAATCGTAGAAACCAGTATCATCATAGTCATCATACAACCACATCGAAAAGCAAGATCTGTGAGTAATACATCTAAAGCAAATCATAGATGTAACCATATGAAATAATCATGAATATAAGAGAGTGCAAATGATACTCACAAAACTATATAGTGTTGGGGCAGATGCTGCTCGATCCTTTTGAAATTTTTACCTGCACAATTTAAGATACATAAGGCTCAGTCTAAGAATAGTTTCTAAAAAAGTACTAATGATAAAAATAATTTTCTCAAAGAAGAATTAGAGATATCATCGGTAGTCCAAGAGAGTGCTAGTGGAAGGAGCTGATGCAGCTAAGAAGCAGAGGGTGAACAGAGGCTAGCTGAAAAGCTGCTAGCAATAATGGTGATGGTGCCGACAGTAGAGTGAGTAATCTCTAGTGGCCTACTAGAGAATACAGTCCTGGAGATTAAATTGTCGGCCGGTGGGGACAAAAGATAGCACTGCATAGATAAAAAAAATCAGTCACTAATGGAGAGTCTACTGCATAAATAAAATCAATAGAATAAGAGGTAGTAGAAGAAGTAAGAGGCTACTGGTGGTGCTCCGCAAGAGGTGGAAGACAGTTGCTCTTGAAGATTTCTGGATCTGGAGGCAAAAGAAGCAATAACAGGTAGAAAGCAAATAGTGTAGCCAGTGAATTTTTTATGAAAAGTAGCAATACCCAAAAATAATATTTAATGATCCAAAAAGAAAATGGACAGAACCATGTAATAGAATGAAACTTGTTCTTTCAAGACGTATAAAACTTAAAGGATCAAAATCTGTTAGGAATTTAGGGCATCAATAGAAAGAAGTCTAATCAAATTACAAAACTGCAAAAACTGCACAAAAGTTATTCAAATTCGAAAAGTGACCATGTTTCCTAGAATGATCAGAAAATATTTTCATGAAATCAACTAATCCACGAGATAGAACGACACATGTTCTTCAGATTCCATGCGAGAAATCAGGGTTTCAACTCATCGAAGCATCTCAAATACTTGCAAAAAAATGCTAATCAGATTAGTCAAAAGAAAACTGCTGCAGAAATTAATCAGAATCAAAAAGTTGCTATGTGTTTCAGAATGATCCATGGACTTTAAAATTCAGAAAAAATACCCAGATGATAGACAAAGATGAGTACTTCGTGATTGTGCCAAAGATCAAAATTTTTCCCAACCCAGTTTCTTAAAATCACAGCGAGAAAACACCTACTCAAATAAACAGAATGCAGTTTTGAAATTACAGGCGTGAAATGCCTTATGGCAGTGCCGTATTTTTAAATGAACTCTCGGGTCAAAATGGCTCAAAAATACGGCACCGTGAAAACTAATACTGTACCGCCGTAATATGTTAAAAACTCTCTGATGAAATCGAATCAAGAATACAACACCGTAAAGCAGATTATGTCAGTGCCGTATTTTCCACAAAATTTTGTTTCTCCCTGCAAAATGAAAAGAAAAATTAATTCTAAAAATAAACTAAAATAAAAGAAACTAAGCTAAGGTAAGAGTGCTTGGGTTGCCTCCAAAGAAGTGCTAATTTTAGGTCCACATCTTGACAAAAAATCAAATATCACGGTGAAGTAGGTGAATCAGTACCAAAGTAAATAGCATGTAATTTTCTGCATTTTCTTAGTCCTAAAAGCTTGGCCACTAATCCAAATATCTAAAATTTCACATAAATCACAATCACCGTGGCTTTCTTAAATATGCAGAAATTAAAATCAAAATTATCAAATCCAATCAAAGGATATTCAATGATCTTCCTATATTTATCAAAAAGCAAAATCATAAGTCCTTTCTTCAGATTTATATTTTCAATTGCAATAGGACTTTGATTAAAAGATATAAGCATTGATCAAAATAATTTTTATGTCTCAAATTAGGTTCCTCATTAAAGCACAATTTTTCAAATAAATCAGAAGATTCAACAGTAGATATGGGCAAAACATCAGAGTGAGGTTCATCAATAATCAAAATTTTCAAATCTTTTTCATGTTCTTCATCAAATAATTTATCAATTTCAAAGTTATCAACAAAATCAGAGTAAGATCTTTCTAAATTAGTCCCCTCATATCCTTCATCAGAATTAACAACAAATAACATATCATCAAAAGAATCAATTTCAACAAAAGAGGGGTTTTCAATTTCAATTCCCTCAAACTTTTCCACAAATAAATTATCAAAGGAATCAATTTCACAATTAGCAAAATCAGAGTGAGATTCATTAATGTTCACATAAGGCTCAATCTCAAAACAATCATAATCAGAGGGGAAATTTTCCAAATCAAGTTCTTCATTTTCAAACTCAAATAAACATGCTTTTTATGCTAACCGAGTTTCTAATAATTCAGAATTAGTAGTTAAAGATTCTACTTGAGAAGCAAGCTGACTAATTATTCCCTTAAGATCCTCAATTTTCTCACTTTGATTTATCATGATTTGGTTTTGATTTGACATGAAATTTTCAAGCATGGATTCTAACTTAGATACTTCAGTATCCTCAAAGTATGGTTCAGAAACAAGATTAGAGCAATCATCATAAAAAGAAGTTTGATTTTCCCAACTAGAATCATAATGATCATCTTGATACCAT
>JANTFE010006882.1:20234-34031 GCA_027562315.1 Costus pulverulentus
CCCTGTGCGCCAAACAAGTTTTGGCTGCGACTCCTTAAATTAGTCTACCTACTTGTATTTAAAAGTGTGTCCTTTCGGATCACATCAAGTTTTTAGCGCCGTTGCCGGGGATCTTAGTTCTTGTTGATATTGAAGACATTGAGAATTTTGCTAGACTAGGTTTTATTTATGTTTTACGTTTCTATCCTTTTATGTTTATTTGAGTTGTTTGATCCATCTACTTTAGTGTGCACATAAAATCTAGATCGGATGACAGATCAGAGATTATTAAGGGACTATGCGGCCCCTAAGCCACGAGAAATACACTTCTGCATTGTCAGACCAACTATTGAAGCAGATAATTTTGAGATCAATCCTGCATTCTTGACCTTAATTCAGCAAAACCAATTTGGAGGAGATCCAATTGAAGATCCATATTAGCATTTACATCTTTTTATCGAATATTATGATACCATTAAAATTTATGGAGTTTCTGATGATGCACTAAAACTAAGATTGTTTTCTTTTTCTCTCAGGGACCGGGCACGATATTGGCTACATTCTAGACCAGCTGGTGTTTTCACTACATGAGAACAACTGTCAAATACTTTCCTGATGAAGTACTTTCCACTGATTAAAACCATCCAATTGAGGAATCAAATAACAAGCTTTAAACAGAAGGATGGAGAATCATTCAACAAGGCATGAGATCGATTCAATGACTTACAATGGAAGTGCCCTCACCATGGCCTTGAAAATTGGGTTTTAATTCATACCTTTTATTATGGACTACTTTATAACACCCGTCTAATCGTTGATGTTGCTGCAGGAGAAGCCCTCATGGGCAAGACCATTGAAGAAGCTTTCAACCTATTTGAAGAAATTTCCCTGAACTATAACCAATGGAACCCTGAAGAAGAACTGCTATATTGTGATGGTAAGGATGAAAGTGAGGATTGCCAACCCCTAACTGAAAAAGTAAGTTCTCTCAGTATAGAATCTTTTCTTGATAAGTTTATGACAAATCAAAGTCTACTCATGCAAACTCAAAACAAAGAAATTGAAGATCCGAAGGAAATGATTGGTCGACTTGCCTCCCAAGTGGAATTATTAGCTATTCGCAATAAAACTTTAGAAGATCAAATCCCTGATGAATACTGCAATACTATCATGACTAGAAGTGAGAAACAATTAAGATAACCTAAAAGAAAGTTGCGAACAATGAAAAAGAGCTTGATGATAACCACGAAAGGAAACTAGAGTTAGGAAAATCTTCTTCACATGAGGAGTTCCAAACTTGTTTATAACCTCAAAAAGGTGATGAACCATGTAGTGATGAGCCATATGAGAGAGATAATCCTATATCTAATTTGCCTCCTCTTTACAAGCCACCTATACCCTTTCCTCAAAGGTTAATGTAAAAAAAGTTAGACAAACAATTTGGGAGATTTCTAGATGTTTTGAAAAAGCTTTACATTAACATTCCATTTACTGAAGCTTTATCTCAAATGCCCACATATGCTAAATTTTTGAAAGAAATACTGTCTAATAAGAGAAAAATAGAGGACTATGACACTGTGGCTTTAACCGAGGAATGTAGTGCTGTTATCCAAAACAAAACACCACCCAAATTGAAAGATCCAGGTAGTTTTTCTCTCCCTTGTTTTATTGGCAGTATGGCTTTTGACCAAGCCTTATGTGATTTGGGGGCTAGTGTGAGCCTAATGCCATTATCTGTCTGCAGAAGATTGGACATGGGAGAGCTCAAGCCAACTTCTATATCTTTGCAGCTCGCCGATCGCTCAGTGAAGTATCCAGTAGGTATTCTTGAGGATATTCCTATCCAAGTTGGTAAGTATTTTGTGCCTACTGATTTTGTGGTTCTTGAAATAGAAGAACATGCGAAAATTCCTATTATCCTTGGTAGACCATTCTTAGCCACTGTTTGAGTACTTATTAATGTAAAGAATGGTAAACTCACTCTAAATATTGGTGATAAAAAAATTGAGTTTGATTTGAACAATTCACTAAAAAAAACCTGCATATGCTAGTTCTTGCTGTAGCATTCGTGATGTTGATGATGTAGTTTATGATTTTGGTCTTTTGTTTGATTCTTGTTCTACTTCTGATTCTTGTGAAAATTCAAATGCTGAAGTTGATGATTCTGACTTTGATGATGATTCTTATAATGAAACTCGTGATATTGTAGATTGTGCCGCATTAGACGATGGAAAAGAAAAAATTCTAAAAGTTGAATTGAAAGATTTACCTGATAACCTTAGATATGAATTTCTTGGTCCTAACTCCACTTACCCTGTGATTGTTGATGCACAACTAAATGAAAGGGAAACTGATCTGCTCTTAAAGGAGCTGAGGATTCATAGAAAGGTAATTGGGTATACCATTGATGACCTGAAGGGAATTAATCATTCTTTTTGTATGCACAGGATCTTGATGGAAGAAGAACATAGGCCACATGTAGATTTCCAAAGAAGACTGAAGCCCTCCATGAAAGAAGTTGTAAAGAAAAAGGTTCTGAAATTACTTGATGCAGGTATTATCTATCCTATATCTAATAGCAAATGGGTAAGTCCTGTACATTGTGTTCCTAAAAAGGGAGGTGTCACTGTAATGAAAAATAAGGATAATGAGTTGATACCTGTTAGAACAGTCACTAGTTGGCGTATGTATATTGATTATAGAAAATTAAATACTGCCACTGGAAAAGATCATTTTCCCTTGCCTTTTATTGATCAAATGGTTGAGAGGCTTGCTAAACACTCTTACTTTTGTTTTCTTGATGGATATTCCGGATTCTTTCAGATTTTCATTCATCCTGATGATCAGGATAAGACCACCTTTACATGCCCATATGGTACTTTTGCTTATAGAAGAATGCCCTTTGGTTTGTGCAATGCTCCTGCTACTTTTTAGAGATGCATGATGGCTATCTTTTCTGATTTTATTGATTATTTTATGAATATATTTATGGATGATTTCTCAGTATATGGTTCCTCTTTTGTTGTTTATTTGGCTAATCTATCTCAGGTTTTACAGAGATGTGAAGAGATTAACCTTGTCTTGAATTGGGAAAAGTGTCACTTTATGGTTAGATAGGGAATAGTTTTAGGTCATCTTATTTCAAAGAGAGGGATTGAAGTGGACAAAGCCAAGATAGAAGTAATTTAGAAGTTGGCTCCACCCACCACTGTCAAGGAGATCAGGAGTTTTTTGGGACATGCAGGGTTTTACAGAAGATTCATCAGAGACTTCTCTAAACTTGCTAAACCCCTCATTGATTTACTTTGTAAAGATGCCAAATTCTGCTTTGATGAGAAATGTCTGCTTGCTTTTCAGGAACTAAAGAAAGCCCTGACATCAGCAACAATGATGCAACCACCTGACTAGGAGTTACCTTTTGACCTTTTGTGTGATGCCAGTGACTATGCAGTGGGAGCAGTTCTAGGGCAAAGGAAGGAAAAGAAACCTTATGTGATCTCTTATGCTAGTAAAACTTTAGATGAAACACAAAGAAATTACACCACTACTGAGAAGGGGTTGTTGGCTATAGTTTTTGCATTTGACAAATTCAGATCTTACTTGATAAATTCGAAAGTTGTAGTATATATTGATCATGCTGCTGTTAAATATTTGATACAAAAGAAAGACAGTAAGCCACGGTTGTTGAGATGGATTTTGCTTCTGCAAGAATTTGATGTGATCCGAAAAGACACTTTTAAATACAAGTAGGTAGACTAATTTAAGGAGTCGCAGCCAAAACTTGTTTGGCGCACAGGGATCTATCATCCCCTGATACGGCTCCAAAAACTTATTATCCCTAAACTTGTAGTATCCGCAAGTGCACGGATACTCGAAGTAATAAAGAAAATATCGATCCCACAGAGACCTACGTGTTAAGTACAAAATAGTTGTATTCTTATTAGCTAAGCAAACCGAGTATGATGCGAATAAACAATAAACACACGGGAAAATAATCAGAGAGATAAACTGGGACTAGGGTTTTATCCACCTTAATTTCAATGATTAGATATAATAAAAGGTCGTCAATCAAATCCTATCATGATAAAGACTTAATTTACTTCATAAAAGGATTATCTCACTTTCGTGCAGACAATCATGCAGGGACCAATCCTCGCTTTCGCGTAAGATTTATCCCAACGCTGTAAATAAGTAAACCATCAATCAAAGAACTCAGGATCACTTTCATGCATTCGAGTTCTTTGTTGATCATCACAAGTGGAATCTCAAGGATCACTTTCATGCATCCGAGTCTCAACACTGGTTCTACCTAGGGTTTTCCAACAGACCGATCTTCACTTTCATGCAAGATCTATCAATGTTTAACACAATAACTCAACCCTAGATTCATATTATCAAACATGGCAATAAGACTACTAAAATCAAGAAATAAGATTATAGGGTTCCAAGTTCTCAAGCAAATCAGCTTTTAGTCTCATTGCGAAAACTCTAAAACATGCATGACAGTAAAATCTAAGGTGAATTAAAGACAATTCATCACATAAGTAGAATTATCGCAACAAGGATTATCATGACGAAAAAAATAGTTTATCTAATCATTAAAAATCAAGGGGATTACACCCCCATGTCCCAAAGTATGTTTAAGCGTGCATGGAAGAAGAGGTACAATAATACATGGTGTAGGAAATCAAAACATAGGTAGAGAACAAATTACGGTACGACCGTAAAGGTTTTTACGGCCGTAATCTATGACGAACAGCGGTGGCGCACGGTGTTTTATTGATTTCTCCTCCGATTGAACTCCTTTTACTCTAAAACTTCTCGTGTATCCTCCTCTCCTCTAGGCGAAGCTTCTGCGTGAAAATCACTACCTGAGGTGCCCTCTACGCTTCTCGGCGTGAGGCCAAACCCTAGACGCCTTTCTGTTGATTTCTCCCTCGATAGTGGATAAAAATTCCTCTTTTCAGTTCGTGCGCGTTCTCCTCTTAAAGACGAGTCCACAGCATCTTTCAGATTTCAATTTGGAGGTCTAGATCAAAAGTTATGGCCCACGCAAGTTTCGGCCGCGGAAAACTCACATTTTTGACTTGGAATTACGGCCGTAATGGATTTTACGGCACGACCTTAATTTCTGCTCTGTGAATTCTGGGTGAAGATTACAGCCCGTAAAAGGTGTTATGCCGGTGCCGTAATTTCTTCTATATGTTTCTGGGCCAAAATACGGCCCGTAAAGATCATTACGGCAGTGCCGTAATTCAGGAAATCTCTGGGGTGGAAAATCATCTGCAATTACGGTACCGTAAAGATTGTTACGGCGGTGCCGTAATCGCCATGAAAACTCTGGTTGAAATCTTCCCAAATTACGGCACCGTAAAGATGTTTACGGCGGTGCCATAAACTCTTGAAATTCTCTGTGTTGAAAAACTCCACATTACAGTACCGTAAAGTGCATGTTAGGGGTGCCGTAATTTTCCCTGAAGCTCTGATTCTTCTGAAATTTGTCGTGTGATCTCCTTTTGATGATGGGAACTCTTTCATGCCTTTGATTTTGCTCGAAAAGTCCTCAAAATAGTGCCTTTTTACCTGAAAATCATGAAAAACCAAAATAGAAGTAGACTTCGCAATATTTGATGAATTCAGCAAAAAAACAAGTAAAAGATCCTCAATTTAGCATGAAAAGATATCTAAAATAATACAAAATATACAATATATTTTGGTGTCATCAAAATACATAAGGCTCAAACTTTGCTTGTCCTCAAGCAAAAATCAAAATTTGATTAAAAGAGTAACCTTTTCATGCTCAATAAATTTCTAAAATACAACCTATCAATGAAAAATTTCACCAATTGATTTACAAAACATCAAATAAACATATCATCCTTAGAACTTGTATAATTGTTACACCTCAAAAATTAAGCCATGTATAAAATTCAATAAGAGCGGAAGAAAAACATATCTTTTATTAAAGCAATTACAATTCTGACTGACTAACATCTAAGAATATCCAACAAGGTATACAACCGATTCAATTGACTCAACTAGCTATTACAAAAGAACTAAATAACAAAAGCAGCTAACAACTAAACTCTAACAGAACAGCTAACTCATGGATTCTTGCCACCTGGGACTTTAAGCGTATTTGCGCTTGCAGGGATTTACGGGACGATCTGACTCCTCCTGATCTGCAACTGCACAACGTCCCTCACGGGTTAGCACAAAAATGCTAAGCAAGCCTCTCCCCAAGAGAAAGGGTAGTCCCTTAGATCCAAAGGAGGGAAATCTAGCAAAAAGCATAAATGATATGATGAACAAACTGAATACTGAAAACTGTAAACTGGAATGTAACCGAAAAAGCTGAATCAATTTGGTTAATAAAAGATCAATAATATTATGGAAGGAAACACTATGAGCAATACCTACTGGCTCGTGGGGTCGTCACCCCGAATACGCATGATAAGATGAATCATTCACCTTACATGGTGAACACACGCGCTACCATGCGTCACAAATCCCGGTGCATGCTAACTTGGGACCCCGATCTGTCCATAGAGTGGATACTACTGGGTATGTGCTCAATAACATGCAACTGTTCACAAATATATTGTCCACAACGTGGATATTGAAAATAATAACTTGCTTGAAACATACTTGACTGGTAGTGAACAATTGAAAACATACATTGTAATACTATAGCTGGCAAATCTTTGTTATGCATAGGCTTTGTTATGCATAGGATACTATACTATTTGAGTCAATGAAAATAATGATAACAAGCTCTTATATATAGAAATCTGGTTTGAGGTCTTACCTCCGAAAAGTCAAGAAAAACGATGCAAGCCAAATAGTTGTTCAATCACTCTGAAATACAAATTTGTACAAGAACTCTATCAATTAAGATTCAAACTAAAAAACAGAGACTACCAACAGAAGCGAAACATCTCAAAACCTAAGGAACCGATCTTGGATTCAGTGAACCGGACACAGAACCCACTGAACAACTCAGGATTGCAGTGAACCGGTCAGATTCAACCCGAACCAAGCCAAACCGACACTTAAAACCTAAATTACACAAACTATGCGAATAATCTAAGGACACATAGGATACCATTGGATAGACAATTTGACAAGCTTTCCAACGGCTACCTGAACTGGCCAAGATTCGACCTAATCAGGGGTGAACCGGTCGAAATACTAGAACTGGGCCGAAATTGAAATTGAACCGCCCAAACTGTTGAACCGGACCAAATCAATTCCAAACTCAGCGAGCCGGGTTTATTTCAAATAAACCAAACTCAAATCCCGAAATCAAACCGGACTGGCCGCTCGCTCGCGCCGCCCCATCGCCACCGTGCAAGGCGGCCGGACAAACATCCACCTCTTGAGCCGACGAGCTCCTGAGGGCACGTCAAGCGTTCGTTCGCCGTCAGATTTCACCAGGAAGCTTCCGACGTCGCCAAAAAGCTTCACAGCTACCTGCGGCGAGCTTTCGAGGCACGGTTGAAGCCCTCACAACAGCCGCTAGTATCGACGGTGGCGTCGCCGCCGTCGACACACCAAAACCTATCTAAAACGAAACAGAACTTCACCAAAACTTAAATGAAGCTCGCTTACCTTGCTACAAAGCTGTATCGTAGCCCAGAACAGAGATATCGTTGTCGCCGACTGCACAGAAGGTGGAAACGGCTGCAACTTTGGCGATCTCCTTGAAGGTCTAATTGCTCCCTCCTGGCGGCGCATTGCGGCTCGAAGAGTCTCTAGGTTAGACGACGGACTAGGGCGAATAGAAGCCCCCTTAAATAGATGAGAGGTGCGTCCAAAAATAGCGAAGGCGCGGCGGTGACTCGGTCACCGCGAACTTCGGAGACGACGACGATTCGACTCGTCACCCAAAACAAAACTGAAAACTCGAATCAAAACAAACTGGCGCGGTTTATTACTGAAAACGCAAACTAGCTTGGTGGTTCGGCTAAACCACACCCAAGCTTGCGTCGCGAGTTCGAGCCCCCGCGGACGCAAAAATCGGTTTTAACAAAAAAAACAATACTTAAAACCTTTTTTAAAATTCTGAAAAATTCTATAAAAAATCCATAAAAATCAGGAATTCAAATTTTCAATTTTCTAAAATTATTTTTTTCAAAAATCTGGGTTATAACAATAATAAATAGAATTTTTAATCTCATGATTTCACCCAATTTCAGTTTAAATCTATCATGCTTTTGTTTACAGGAATTAGGTTTCCAAGATCTTTTTCCACATAATTTTTTTTTTCATATTTTTTTTTTTGTATTTTGTAGTTTTTGCATGGATGGCATGTACCCACTTAGATACATACCCCCTTTTTTTATTTTGACTTCAACTCTTTCTTCGGTACCACTGTCAATTTTACACAGTGTCAAGTAGAGGAGTCTTATTCTTTTTCTCTCTCATTATTTTTACATAGACTTCAACCCATGTCTTAGGTACCACTATCAATTTTACATAGTGCCAAGTAGGGGAGTCTCTCACTATTTTTATGGATCTTGGATTCTTCTTTCCCAACAAATAGCAAAATAGACCAAACATCTACTAGGTTGATCAATTGATATCAATTCAGTAATCATACTCATATGCTTATTTTATTTAAAGGAGTAGTTTCACCTTTAGATCTTATTCCTCAAATAACATATCTACCCAAAATTTCATGCATCAACCAATGTCAAATTTCAAAAGATAGATATGTATTAGAGAAATAAATTCAACACAATAGGTCTAGTCCTAATCATATGCATCAACGCATTCATCATCAAAGAAAATTCACACACCTCTCATCACATGAATTCAAGTTATAAAAATTTTTAAACATCTAAATATGTCAAAATCAATGCAAAAGGTGTGATGCATCAAACTCAAAAAATCATAATATGTAAAGTGATATATCCGTATAGTTACATAAGGGTCTGTTTCGGTGAAAAGAAAATAGGAGAGAAAAGTGAGAGAAGATTTTTTTCTCTCGTTTCTTTGAAAAAAATAAAAAGGAAGAATAGAAAACTGGAGAGAAATATTCTAGACTTTTCTCTCAAAAATTTTCTCTCCAAATCGGAGAGAAAACTTAATGCCACTCCAATCACTCGCTCACGATAGCCGATCTCTCCCTCACGAAAGCCTCTCACGCCTCATACCTTTTTTACTCCCTTTCTCCCTCCTATCTATCGTGCAGACAAAGGAGAAGGGCATCATCCCCCTCCTGTCTCTCATGCAAATCCTACGCCGCCCCTTTGCTACCTACGATCACATCTCTTGCACCGCCGCTTTGCAGTTCGTCCATCAAGTGCCGCCCCTTTCCAGTTTCATCCATCACACACCGCTCCTTTTGAAGCATCGCCCTTTGATTCTACAAGGTATGATCTCAAGCACTAGCTCTCTCTCAATCATCCAAATTTTTTACTTTTGAATTTCTAGGGTTTGGTTTTCTTCTTCCTGCAATCTCTCTTAAGCGTCAACCCTCTCTGAGATGATGTAGATTTACTTTTTATTGATTTTAGTTAGATCAGATTTACTTTTTCATGATTTTATTTACATATTCTAATTAGATTTAACCTTGTTGTTCTGATTGATATTACATTCCAGACAAAATGCCTCCTTTATGAATATTTGACCACTAAATTGACCACTTTCTACTGATATGATGTAGTGATCTTCCATTCAAATAATGCTCTTCTTCCCGAGCATATCAGATTAACTTAATGGGAGTATGTGAAAATTGGTTAGGTTCAAATTACTCATGAAAAAATAATTTATCTCAAAGTTGGCTAAAACAATATTGAGATCAGATATAAATAATGGAAATAGTAGATGTAATTCGTCCTCTTTAGAAGTGATTTATTCTTACTTCACATCTCTGAGTTTATTTCGTCAGAAGTCTCTTGATACTAGAATATAATTTTTTTTTTTTTGCTCTCTTGGAAAAATCTGTACATGCATGTAAAACTTGATGCTAGTGAGGTACCAAGCATCCAACAAACTGCACATAGAGTTGTGCTCTCGTCTCTTCATGATACTTCTTTAATGCCCTTTATCAATTGTTGCATCATTTATAGTTGATCTATTTGTATTTCAAGCATTCGACAATCTCTTTCAGTGCATGATTTATATGGTAGTTTCTTTGATGGTTTTTTTTGACATACTTGGAAACAAATCAACTGATTCAACTTTGGTTTCGCTGTATTAATTTGTCAAAAAAAAAATTTATCAACTTCTGAATTTGTGTTATACTAGAATATGATTTCTTTTTTCTCTCTTCACATCCTTGATACCTTTCAGTTATGAAGAAAATATTTGCAGTCATTATGTAACCAGTCTTATGAATGCAGGGCATTTATCCCACAGTCTAATCATGACTACCACTTGAGTCAATTACTTTGTATGGGTTCAGCTTAGTACTAGTGCACAATCGATGCAGCCCAGAGCATAAGCGTGATGAATAAAGAATAAAGAACACACAAAAATCTTCTTCTCAGCTCCAGAGCATAAGCGTGTTGAAGTCTTGAATTAGTTGCTAGATGCATGAGTTGTTGTATGATACTTTATTAGCACTTTGTTAGATGTTGATGATATTATGTTATGTACTTTGGTGATACTTTATTAGCACTTTGTTAGATGTTGATGATATTGCACTTACTTTGATGATATTTAGTTGGTGATGATTAGATACTATGGTTAATGGATTTGATAATATGATGTATGATTGATATTGTTAAACTTTACTTTGTTAAATTTTGATGGTAGTTATAATTTTATTGACGATGTATCTTTGTTTCCATTTCGTGATATGTTTTAATATTTCTCATGTATATAGGTTCCATGTATTGATAGTATAGGTGAAATATTGCCAAAATTTTTGATAATTTTATAAACTCATAATGAATTATAAATGTATTTATATCAAATATATATTATATTTTATCAATATAAATATATTTTTATTTATCTTCTTTTAGTAATAAAATTTTCTTTCCTATTTTCTTTTCAAAGAAACAGAAGGCTTGAAAGAGAAAATTGTTTTCTTTTCTTCTTACTTTTCTCTTCTATCTATTTTTCTTTTCTTCTTAATTTTCTTCTCCTCCAAAGAAACAGATACTAAGGCTCGAACAATGCAAAGAATGTAAAGTGATAGATCTAAAAGAAGAAAAATGTAGATAATTATATCAAATCAAATAATCACAAGAAAGTGTAAGCAATACTCACAAAACTATATGACAAGCTCTGACTGAAAATACATAAGGCTTAGTCCAAAAATAGTGTCAGGGCAGATGCTGCTAGGTCCAAAGATGTACCTTTTGAAAATTTTACCTACAAATTTAAGGTACATAAGGCTCAGTCTGAAAATAGTCTCAAAAAATAATAATGATAAAAAATAATTCTCTCAAGGGAGAATCAGAGATGTCGCCGGAGGTCTGAAGAGGATGCTGATGGAAAGATTCGAGCAGACAAGAAGCAGAGGGTGAATAGAGGCTAGCTGAAAAGCTGCTAGCAATGGTGATGGTGCCGACATTAGAGTGAGTAATCTCTAGTGGCCTGCTAGAGATCACAGTCCTGGATGTGAGATCGTTGGCTAGTAGGTGCTAGAAATAATGCTGCATAAAAAAAATCAGAGTCACAAATGAAGAGTATGTTGCATAAATAATATCAATAGAAATAGAGGCAGTAGAAGAAGTAAGAATCTACAGATAGTATAATCCAGTGTCGATGGCTGGAAACAGTGATGTCAAAGGCAGATGCAGTGGTGGCTAGAGGTGGAAGACAGTTGCTCTTAAAGATTTATAGATCTAGAGGCAAAAAAAGTAATAACAAGTAGAAAGCAAACCAAGCAGTTTTTGAATTTTTTATGAAAAGTAGCCATACCCTAGAATCAAATTTAATAATCCAAATAGAAAATGGACAGAAACAAGTCGTAGAATAAGATATGTTCTTTTCAGACGTATGAGAATTAAAAGATAAAAATCTGTTAGGAATTTAAGGTATCAACAGAAAGAAGGCTACTCAGATTACAAAACTTCAAAAACTGCAAAAAAAATTAATTAGATTCGAAAAGTTGCCATGTGTCCTAAAATGATCAGAAAATAAAATCATGAAAATAACTAATCCACGAGATAGAACGACACATGTTCTTCATATTTCATGCGAAAAATCTGGCTTTTAAGTCACCGAAGAATCTTAAAAAGTGGCAGCAAAAGTGCTAATCAGATTAGTCAAGAAAAAAAAACTGCTGTAGAAATTTATCAGAATCGAAAAGTTGCTATGGGTTTTAGAATGATCCATGGACTTTAAAATTCAGAAAAAATATTCAAATGATAGACAAAGATGAGTACTTCTATGTCGTGCCAAAGATCAAAAATTTTTCCAACCCAGATTCTTAAAATCGCAGCGAGAAAACACCTACACGGATAAGCAGAAAGCAGTTCAAAAATTATGGGCGTAATGTTCTTTATGGCAGTGTCGTAATTGACACAAATTCTCAGGTCAAAAATATCCAAAAATATGGTACCATAAAAACCAATACGGTACTGCCGTAATATGCTAAAAACTCTTGGATGAAATTGGATCAGGATTACTGCACTGTAAAGAAGATTACAATAGTGTCGTATTTTGCGCTAAATTTCGTTTCTCCCTACAAAAAGAAAAGAAAAATTAATTCTAAAAATAAACTAAAATAAAAGCAACTAAACTAAGCAAAAGTGCTTGGGTTGCCTCCCAAGAAGTGCTAATTTTAGGTCCATAGCTAGGCCAAAACTCAATATTATGGTGAAGCAGGTGAATCAGTTCCAAAGTAAAGAGCAAACAATTTTCTGCATTTCCTTTGTCCAAAAATTTTAGCCACTAATCCAAAAATCCAAAATTGCATATAAATCACAATCAAAGTGGTTTTCTTAAATATGTAGAAATCAAAATCAAAATTTTCAATGATCTTCCTATGTTTATCAGTAAGCAAAATCATAAGTCCTTTTTTCAAATTTAAATCTTCAATTTCCATAGGACTTTGATCAAAAGATATAAGCAATGGATCATCAAAATAAACTTTATGTCTCAAATTAGATTCTTCATTCAAGCAAAGATTTTCAAATAAATCAAAAGAGCAAATAGTAGATATGGGAAAAACATCATCATGGTGAGATTCATCAAGATTTGCATTATCCAAATTTTCTTCAATTTCCTAATGCTCACAATCAGATAATTCTTCAATTTCAAAATTTTCAACAAAAGTAGAATAAGATCTTTCTAAATTAGTGCCCTCATATCCTTCATCAGGATTAACCATAAATGACATATTATCAAAAGAATCAATATCATCAAAAGAAGGTTTTTCAAAATCAATTTCCTCAATCTTTTCCTCAAATAATTTATCAGAAGAATCAAATTCACAATTATCAAAATCATATTGAGATGCATTAATGTTCACATAAGGCTCAATCTCAAAACAATCATAATCAGAAGTTTGATTTTCCCATCTAGAATTATATTGATCATCTTCATAACATGGTGAATTAGAATTTGGAGAATCTAAAATAAGACAATGAGGAGTATAATGATCAAAACATCCACAAATATCACATTTATCAAAAGAAATCTTAATTGGATACATATTTAAAGTGTTTACATGGCGAGAGATCTAATCTTGAATAGTGCATGGTGAATCATCTTCACATCTAACAGAAGAAATAGATGTCCTTATAGGTTGCTTACAAGAGTCTAAAAATTGGTTTAACTTATCTTGAATAGTGCATGATGAATCATCTTTGTGAAAGTCCCCTAAATCTAAGGGAAGGGGGGGGGGGGGGGGGG
>JANTFE010006907.1:9712-20069 GCA_027562315.1 Costus pulverulentus
TGCTTGTCACAATGTGAATAATCCTTATATGCAAACAAGTGGCATATTTCCTCTGACTTGAGATCACTTGTGTTTCTAAATGATGATTGGCATTGTTTTGAGGTAGTTGAATATCATTTGAAATATAATGGTTATAGACTATCTTTGATAATGAGCATGAGTCATGTTCGGGCACTAGTGATAGATATAGGATTGTCGTCTCCTTGTTTGGAGTGTGATGTTCTATAGGGGCCCCCTGGATGAGATGATTGAGAAAGTGTATGGCCATACCCAGATGACAATGTTCATCTGATCTAATCATTCTCATCATATTGGAATTACAGGCTTGACACGCTTGTCCAATAAGAACGTCCAGTGGCAAAGGAAACATATATGTCAAGTGACTTGGGTTCACACTTGTGCTATGGTTTGGGTGTAGTCTTGGAAGACTCTTTCCTTTATATCGAGAGACATTGATGTGTTGCTAGATACCCCTTACTGATCATGATAACGTAAGTTATCGTTACCGACAATTAAAGGAAACCCTCAGGGTCGCACAATTTGATGATATGGCTTACTTATGTCAGATCGTGTGGACTGAATTGTTTTGGTTCAGTTTGAAGGGATTTAATCTCTGATTATAAGTGAGATCTGGTCTGATCATGTTTGATTGATTAGGGCTTGAGATCGGTAAGCTTCGATCGAGAGAATTGATGGTAGATCGGTGAGATCAAGAGCATCAAGAGATCAACGGTTAGATCTTGAACCATTTGGTTCATTAAGATCTAGACCATGGCTTGGGCTGATTTGATTTGGTCTTTGAACCAAATTGAATTGTATCGAATTGGCTTGAACCGGTTCACATGAGTGAACGAATGGTTCAAAGCTTGAAGGCGTTTTTGGTCGGTTATGAGATCATGAGCGCATGGCTTCTATTTTTGGAAAGTCATGAAGGCCACTTCCTCTCAACGCCTAAACGCCTAAAGCGCTTGCCTCTTCTCTCGATGCCCCACTCTCTCTCGTGTGGTGACTTCTTCACGCCTTGAGAGAATTCCGAAAAGCCAAGAGAACAAGGAGATCTCATCCCTTCAAGCGATTATGACACTTGGAGATCTTTGCTAGCACAAGGAGCAACAAGAAGAAGCCAAGACTCATCTTGTGTGCGTCTGCTTTGGAGGAGGGCGGTATCACTCTCTGCTTCCAAGCCGCCATCCAAGAAATGGCATTGGTAAGAATCTTTGTTTCAAGTTGATCATAGATATATGCCAACCGATCCTTAGAAACCCTAGATTCTGCCATGCAAGTTCATATATGCGCATGATTAGGGTTTCGCCCCCCCCCCTTATAGGGGACTTTCAAAGTACTCCTTGAGTGGACATGGCACGGTATCTCCGCTCCTGCTCCCTACCCCTGTGTCTGATCTGTCGTGGGTAAGTAGTGAGTGTAGGGGGTGGTGATCATGCACGTCTCCTCTCTGGTATCTTTGGCTCTAGCATAGCTGGAGATAGCTCAGAAGAAGATGGCTCAGGGGATGCAGCTGGTGAATGCTGTGAGGATGGCTCTGGTGAGGGCAAATTAATCTCATGTGATGGTACTAGTGATGTTGATGCTGATACTAATGGTGGTGCTGGCTCAGTGCTATATGGTACCTCAGAAGCTACTGGAGGTGCTGACTCAGTATCTACAGACGCCTCACGTGCAATCGACGGGGAAGAGGTGTGGACCTCGGGTATGTCTACAAATATCTTAGGTAAATTAGCAAATATCTCAGGAGATCTCTCCTCCTGATCTGGCAATACTGGCATGGCAGCCTTAGGGACAGGCAGGTCTCCCTGGACTGAGGAGGGTTATGAAATCTATGGGGTCTGGGCAGAGTCATGTGGAGTGTCTACCTCCATAGCCTGTGTATCTATAGGTGTTGCTGACTCTGGCAGATCAGCAGGAGGCCCCGGTGTAGCAGAATCCTCTACATCCATCAGAGTAGTCTCAACTACTGTCAGTGCTGGAGTTGGGGGTGCTACAGATATCTCAGCTGTCTCTACAATTGGTGATAATGGTCTGGTAACTCTCCTCCACCGTGTAGTCATGCCTCGCGTGGTACGCTTCCTAGCGTACCATCTCGTGATCCTCTGATCGCGGCTCTATGGCCTATTGGCAGGCCTCTCTAATATAATCTCTAACTCTGGGAGCTGGCTGGCTCAGGCACTACCATCTGTGATGCACTAGGTACTGTTGTTCTCCGCAAGTGCATGGATACTTGAAGTAAGAATTAAGATATCGAACCACAGAGACCTCGTTGCCAAGTGCTAACTAATTGAGTTTTTACTAGCTAAGCGAATTGAGAATCGTGAAAATAGCAATCGAACGATACATACAAAAGTCAGAATGGGAGAGTTGGGACTTAGGGTTCATCCATCATAATATTATGACTATACATGATTAAAGATTCATCAATCTAGTTTCGTTATAGTTAAGATATAGTTTACTTAATCAAGAAATTAACTCGCTCTCACACAATCAATTTACAAAGAATAATCTTCACTCTCGTGCAAGATCAATTCAATGTTAATTATAAGTAGACATTGATCAAAGAGATTAAGAATCACTCTCGTGCATTCCATCTCAATGTCATGATCTCAAGCAAAACTAAGCACTCTCGCACCTTAGTTTCATAGGTTTTACTTAAGGCTTTCTAACAATCTAACATCTATCTCTAGCATGTTTTCATGTCTAAAACAATAATAATTTCTAGATCATAACATCAACAAGAATTATATTTCTAAAATCTAAAGATAAGAACGCAACCAATCTCTTGCGATGGGTTCTTATCATAGATCCTAGGGTTCCAAGTTCTATGATATCATCTTCTCAGTCCATAGCATAAAACTCTAAAACATTTTAATGCGTGATACTAAAAAAAATTAAAGGCATAAATCACTTAAGTAAAATATCCATAACAAAAGTATATTGGTGAAAGAAAAATTATCTAGTCATTGAAATATCAAAAGAATTACACCCCCATGTCCCAGGAGGACATTAAGCTACCATGACGGAAGGTTCACAGCAAAACATAGTTTTAGGATAATTAGAAACAGTAAGTAAGGAGTAAGAATTACAAATCAGGGCTATAAACGAATTACAGCTCGTAATTGCCTTCGTAATCGCGATGAATAGTGCGCGATTGCATTTTTGATGATTTCTCCCTAGATCAGTCTCCTCTCACTCTGAATCTTCTGTGGCGTGTTCTTCTTCCTCAGCCGAAGCTTCTTTTCAAAAATCGTGGCTGGAGATGGTCTGTGCAGCGAACGGCAATGAACCCTAGTGCGGCAGCGATTTCTTCAAATTCCCTCCCGATCGTCGATAAAAATTGTTCATTTTGCTTCAAATATCTTCCCTTCCTAATACTCAGTCTTCCCCTTTTTTTGGATCTTCAATTGGTGCCCTAAAGCTCGAGAAATTGTGTTTCCAAGTTTGCGGCGGAAAACTCAAAAATTTGGGTTCAAGATTACGGTACCGTGAACGGATTACGACAGTGCCATATTTTCTTCTGTGAGTTCTGGGCAGAAAATACGGTATCGTATAAGTTATCACAGTGGTGCCGTATTTGCTTCGGGAGTTCTATAGAGAAATTGTCTGAAATTACAGCACCGTGATATTTGTTACGGCAGTGCCGTATTTCGCCGAAGTCCTCGAGTTGAGTTTTGATGGAAAATACGGTACCGTGAGAGTTTCGCCCAAAACTACGGTAGTGCCGTATTCTTAGTAAAAACTTATGGTTGAAATCACTAGAAAATAAGGTACCATGAAAGACTTTACGGTGGTGCCATATTTTACCCAAAACTTCTTGTTGACATCTGCTAAAAAAACGGTACCGTCGTGATTTTACCCAAAAATACGGTAGTGACGTATTTTCGCTAGAAGGTTCATTTTGACTTGAAATTTGATGTGTAAGCTCCTCTTGATGATTAGAACTCATTCATGCATTGAAAGTGCTTGAAAACTAGTGATAATGATACCCTTTTGCCTGAAATTGATCAAAAACAAAGAATGGTGTAGATTCCAAAGTATTTGGCAAATAAGGTGTAAAAATAAAGCAAAGAGCAAGATTATGACTCAAAAGACTAGTAAATAAGTGTGAAAAATACTATGAAATTTGGAGTCATCAAACACATAAGGCTCAAACTTTGCTTGTCCTCAAGCAAAAATTAAGAAATTGATCAAAGGAGAAAACTTTGTCATGATGAATAAATTTCTAAAACTCCATTACTAATGAAAACTTTCATTAATTGCTTTATAGGATTTCAAACAAACATACCATCCTTTGGATTTGATTCTTAAGATCCACTATTTAGTCAAATAAAATTTCACAACTTGTATAATAGATAGAATATCAATATCAAGACTTCACCCAGTCTCAATTCATAACTACCAACTTTTGTTTACAGGATTAGGGTTTCCAAAATCTTTTTCCTCTCAATTCATATCCCCCATTTTTTTAACCACAATCTCTAATTCGATTATCACCTTTTCTTTGGTGACAAAATTAGAGTGCATTGATCACATAACTAATGCAATATAACTCATATCCTCTTAGTGGAGAGAATTTACCAAGGATAGTAGAGTTATGTAGTCAATTCCTCTCATGGCATGCATCCACGTAGTACTTCAACTCATATCCTTCAGTACCACTGTAAATTTGTACAGTGCCAAGTAGAGGAGTACTCGCTTTATTTGGATCAAGGAACCTTTCTTCCCAACAAATAGCAAATAACATAAATATCAACCGAATTAATCTATCAATATCTATTGAAGAATTACACTCATATGTTGATTTTATTCAAAGAAATAGCTTCACCCTAAAATTAAACTCAGCAGACAAAATGTTCACCGAAAATACCATTTATCAATCAATGAAAAATCTCAATAGGTAGGTATGTATTAGAGAAATAAAATCCATCATAATAGGTTCAATCCTAATCACAATTTTTAACATGTATACTATCAAGAAAAATTTTGGCATGATAACGGCAGCATTTTCATAGATAAATCAACCACAAAAGTGTGACAATAACTATCATCATTAACAAAATGTCTAGTAAATTTCATAGTATTCAGAGTATCAATTCAGAATCATCAAAATATCTAATACAACCACATTGAACAGGAAGCATAGTAAATCATCCAAATATGCCAGTACAACCCAATCAAAATCATATAGTAATAGAAACTAAGAGGCAAGAATCCGTAGCAGTAGGAGACAAGAAGTTTGATAAGGTTATCCTTCCCTACACAAGAACAACATCGATATGAATCAGTAAACTCAAATAAGCATGAGAATAGAAATGAGATACTCACAAAATCTTACTCATCTGAATGCATCTCCTCCTCATCTCTCTCAGCCTGAGTAGCGTCCATGGGATCGTGAGAAATTCCCTCACCTGCGTCGCCATAGATACCACCCCTCCTGGAATCTTCAAAGCCGAAACGATCGTAGAGAAAATTGCCCATATATTCCATGTAGTTTCCCAACGCTTTGACAACCTGGTGGATGTGACCCATCTGCTCGGACATCCTCCCCATGGCACTCATCATTCTCTCCATGCGAAGAGAGAGGGTCTGGAACCTGGGCTGGTTTTGAGCTGTGTGATGTGTGGATGATCCAGTGGCCCCATGTGGTGGTGGACCAGTGGTCCTGTGTGGTGAGGAATCGATGATCTAGTGGCACTGATGTCTCCGGTGCAGGTGTGGCATAAGATACACAACTCGGTCATAACTTCCAATTCTCAATGTTCTACACTGAGGTCCGTCCTGGGTTAGGTAATAGCAATGCGGGGAGTCTAGGTTGTAAGATCAAACAGTATGTGTCACCATCTCGCATAATCATCTTCATTGCAATGCATGACTCGATGTCTATCCTTGCATTGCCTCTAGCAACCTCGATCCCATACTGCTCAATTCCCAAGAATAGTGTTATAGGAGTAAGAAACCCTCCTATCACTATAGTTCCCTTCTTGGCCCTTGATACTTTACTTAGGTGTTTCATGAAGAAGAAAACGATATCTACTGTATACCCATAAATCATACTCCAAAGAAAGAATAACTCAGCGTGAGTGACCATACCATCACTGTCGCCTCGCCCGAATATGGTGTGTGCAAGAACGCGATGGGCATATCTGATGCAGGGATTCGAGATTCTTGAGGCTCTCGCTGCTGATGATGAAAATCGAGTCTCTGATGAGATTTGGCTCCAAAAGATGTGCTCAATGAATCCAATGGGTGGTTCAGTGCGTCCCTTATGTGGGAGATGGAATATACGTCGGATTTCCTTGAATGAGAGCTTCTTTTCTTCATTGACCAATCTGAATCTGAT
Organism: Costus pulverulentus; assembly: GCA_027562315.1. Lineage (NCBI taxonomy): Eukaryota > Viridiplantae > Streptophyta > Magnoliopsida > Zingiberales > Costaceae > Costus > Costus pulverulentus. Next base: position 16,062 of record JANTFE010006907.1, read on the forward strand.
TTCTCCCTCAGCTGTATGATCCATATACTCATCCCAACTTACTTCTAAGCTACTAAGAAACTCCAAAACAACAGGTAGATAGGTTTCAGGTGTCATGTCAAAAAATTGTCTTAAACCTGCTTTGTCATACATCCAAAGCACATCATCCTTCAATCCCAAGAGTTCCAAAGCTCTGATGTCGGTGTATTTGGTCTTTACAATGCGTCGGGTGAGTAGTATTTTGTACCTCTGCTCTTGGGTTTCATCCCTAAAAATGATACTGAATGGATTCGGTGGTGGTACTGGAGTCTCAGCGGGGGCCTTCCCTTTCATCTTTGATATTGTTCTCTTGACGGGTGGCATTATAATGCGCAAGGGAAACAAAAAATCCACTGAAGAAAATTGGAATTGAAATTGTTACCAAAAGGGCTGCACAGGCTGAAAACAGGACGGGATTTAAGCTTCAGATTTGGATTTCTGGGTTGAGATCGATCTTCAAATCAACTTGGAGAATGATCTTCTATCTCCGTTGAAGCTTTCTGAACTTGAAATCAACTTGATCGACGCTTGGACGAGAGAAGACGAGCGGGGCGAAATCGCGGCGGAAAAGCTGTAGTGCATCAGCAAGCGAGCTCGATCGAGCTTGAAATCGTCCAAATCTCCGCTAGAAATCGGATGGAAATGGCATAGAAAGGTTGCATGAGGATTAGGGAAATGAGAACTCGAAGAAATCTGAGAAGTCGGCGTGAAATCGGATGAAAGAAGCCTTGGAATAGTGCACCGAACCCTAAATACGGCACGTGAAAACGTGGGGTCAGAAATATTACAGTACCGTAAAGTGATTACGTAGTGCCGTAAAATGGATACAGGTTTTGTACAAGAAAACGTGGCAAATAACGGTACCGTGAAGCAATTACGGTAGTGCCATAATTCTCAAAAATTCTCTGGTCAAAATCGTCCAATAATATGGTACCGTGAAAAATTCCACGGTACTGACATAAAATCCAAAAACTTCCTGTTCAAAAAATAGACAAAAATACGGTACCATCACTTTTTCTATGGTAGTCCCGTAATCCTTGTTTTCTCTCTGTAAAGAATCAACACGAATTACGGTACCATATTGAAATTATGGTAGTGCCGTATTTTGTAAAAAAAGGCTAAAAATCACTAAAAATTGACAAAAATGAGAAAAAGAAGAATTAACACTAAACAAAACAAATTAAGACAAAAACTAACCAAAAATAAAGGAAAAAGATATAAATTTGCTCGGGTTGCCTCCCAAGAAGCGCTAATTTAATAGTCATTAGCTTGACCTTTATGCACTCATATCTGTTCGTGGTTCATCAAGTAGATAATTTTCTCCTTCTTCGATCTGCTCTTCATGATAGTAGTGTTTCAATCTTTGTCCATTAACCTTGAACACTCCTTTCTCTTCACTCTATATATCGACGTCTCCGTATGGATATGTCTTCTTAACCTGAAAAGGTCCAAACCATCAAGACTTAAGTTTACCAGGGAAAAGCCTCAATCTAGAATTAAATAAAAGAATGAAGTCACCTGGTTGAAATTCTTTTATGAGTATGTGTCGATCATGCCATCTTTTAGACCTCTCTTTATAGATCTTTGCACTTTCATAAGTAGAGAGCCTAATCTCATCAAGCTCGCTCCATTACAATTTTCACTTTTCACTTGCGCTCTTTAAGTCAAAATTCAATGCTCTAATTGCCCATAATGCTTTATGCTCGAGCTCTACAGGAAGGTGACATGATTTACCATAAATCAATTGAAAAGGTGACATACCTATTGGTGTTTTGAAAGCAGTCCGGTATGCCCAAAGTGCATCATCAAGCTTGAAAGCCCAGTCCTTCCTTGTTCTTGACACTATTTTTTCCAATATCCCTTTAATTTCTCTGTTAGAAATCTCCAGTTGTCCACTTGTTTGGAGATGGCAAGGTGTTGCTACTCTGTGATTTACCCCATATTTTCTAAGCAAAGCTAAAAATTTGTGCTCAATAAAGTGGGATCCTCCATCACTAATTACAACTCGTGGTACTCCAAAGCATGGAATGAAAATTCTTTTAAACAATTTTACCACAACCCTAGAATCATTAGTAGGAGAAGCAATAGCTTCTACCCACTTGGAAACATAATCTACCACCACAAGTATATATTTATTTCCGCCATATGATGGAAACAGTCCCATAAAATCAATTCCCCAAACATAAAAAATTTTAACTTCAAGTATGGTGGACAATGGCATTTCATTCCTTCTATTGATGTTCCCCATCCTTTGACAATTATCACAGGACATTATAAAATTTCTTGCATCTTTAAATAAGGAGGACCAATAAAATCCATATTGTAGCACCTTAAAAACAGTCTTCTCAGTACTAGCATGCCCCCCCCCCCCATATGATGATCTATGACACTATAATAATATATCTTTGACTTCCTCTTCGGGGATACATCTTCTAAATATGCAATCTGCACATCTCCTAAATACATATGGCTCATCCCAAAAATAATGCTTAACATCAGCTAAAAATATTTTCTTACCTTGGTAACTCAAATCAATAGGAAAGATATTAGCAACAAGGTAATTCACAATATCTGCATACCAAGGAGCCTTTATTTGATCAATTATCATAAGTTGTTCCTCAGGAAAGGAATCATTGATATTACCTTTTTCATCTTCTATAATCATCCTTGAAAGGTGGTCTGCAACTAGATTCTCAGTTCCTTTCTTGTCTTTGATCTCCAGGTTAAATTCTTGTAGGAGCAAAATCCATCTCAACAACCGCGGTTTACTGTCCTTTTTCTGCATGATCGGTATACACCACAACTTTTGAATTTATCAAATAAGATCTGAATTTATCAAATGCAAAAACTATAGCCAACAACTCTTTTTCAGTGGTAGTGTAGTTCCTCTGTGTCTCATCCAAGGCTTTGCTAGCATAGTAGATCACATAGGGCTTCTTATCTTTTCTTTGACCTATAACTGCTCCCACAGCAAAATCACTGGCATCGCACATGAGCTCAAAAGGTAACTTCTAGTCAGGTGGCTGCATGATAGGTGCTGATATCAGGGCTTTCTTAAATTCCTGAAAAGCAAGCAAACACTTCTCAATCAAAGCAGTGAAAGTCCCCTAAAGGGGGGACGAAACCCTAAGGCATGCGCATAAGAAAAACCTTTTCTAGGGTTTCATGAAGATCGGATGTGGCTTAACATATGATCAACTTAAGCATAGACATGAAACAAGGAGCTGTTACCATGGCCATGAGTGGCGGCTTGGAAGAAGATAGAGAGCAAGTTGGCTCTCCTCCAAAGAAATCGCACACAAGGTGATGGAGCTTGCTTCCTTGCGCGTTCTTTGTGCTAGCAAAAACGCCAAGGTATCCTTTAGTGTGGAGGAGATGAGATGATGCTCTTGCTGGCCGAAAGCTCTCTCTCTTTTCGTCAAAAAAACAAAACGAACAACACCCACACAAGAGAGACTTTCGAAGAGAAGAGGCGTTTAGGCGTTGAAGCGTTACATGACTTCCAAAAATGGAAAGTCATGAAACCATGCGTTCATGTTTTGTGAACCAACCAAAACGCCAACTCAATTGAACCATGTGTTCACATATGTGAACCGGTTCAATCCTATTCGGTTCAATTGCATTTGGTTCAAAGACCAAATCAAACCAAGCCATGGTCTAGATCTCATTGAACCAAATGGTTCAAGATCTAACCATTCATCTCTTGATGCTCTTGATCTCATCGATCAAGTATCAATACTCTCAATCGAAGCTTACCGATCTCAAGCCCTAATCAATCAAACATGATCAGAGCAGATCTCACTTCCAATCAGAGTTTAAACTCCTTTAACTGAATCAGAACAATTCAGTCCACACTATCTGACATAAGTAAGCCATATCATCAAATTGTGCGACCCTAAGGGTTTCCTTTAAATATCGGTAACGATAACTTATGTTATCACGAACAGAGAGGGGTATCTAGCAACACATCACTGTCTCCCGATATAAAGG
>JANTFE010006912.1:14199-34271 GCA_027562315.1 Costus pulverulentus
GTAACATACTGAATAACAACCATGCCTTTATAAACATAAGAGTTTATACATGATACTGTTACAATCCCGAGGCCTCAAACATTAGCCTTAAGGGCATACCCCAACAAGAGGGGGATCCTCCACATGGGCAGGGTTGGGGATCTTGGGTTCAGGGTCTCCTACATTAGAATGCCTTTTCCGGACATGCTTATTAGTACACTTGGGATAAAGCTTCATAGTGCTACTAAATTGGCTAGGTATAACAAAGTCTATGTGTTCAACATTCTGTAGTGGAAGTAAACTAGTATCAATGTTATTTAACCCTGAAGTCTTGGGACCATGTTCTATAAGACAGGATATATAGTTCAGAGGATGAGGATATAAAAGTCCTAAGTCAAGAGATGGTTTAGAGGACTTCGGGTCTAGGTCAACTCCTAACTTTGGAAACTCATAAGGGTCTAGGTAGGGTATGAGTGTTTCAATAAGAGACTCTATCTCAAGGGGTGGCTTTGGTTTGTGTTGCTCACCTAGGTCAGTCTCCTTAAGGGCTAAGGGACATAAGGGTTGATCAAGTTGGGTGTCCCTAGGTAATTCTTGAGGTATCATTAGTTGGAGGGTTGTTTGGGTTGGTTTGGACTCACCTATGACTCCCTTGTTGTTGAAGCTTTATGTTCTCTAGGCATGGATGGTTTTAGTTTGATCTTCGGACCTGAGTGGCTGTAGACATAAGTGTTAGTTCGGGCATAGTGGACTACATTCATGTCATATAGCCAAGGTTTGCCTAGTAGGACTTGTGCAATATCCATAGTGATGATGTCACACCAGATTTGTCCTTCACAGCTACCAAACTGTAATGGCACAAGACTTCTATGGGTTATAGGTACATTTGTTTGATTGACCCAGGAGATATTGTAAGGTATTGGGTGAACCTCTACCTTAAGCTTGAACTTGGTTACTACCCCCATCTATCACTACCTTGCACATGTTTCCATTGCATTTCGTGTAAGTATGGAAGATACTAGTTTTTCGCCAATCATCAGTGGGTGAGGGTTGGATCAAGTTACACCTAATGACTCCTATTGTGTTTTGGGCTGATTCTCGACTACTATCATATTCTAGTTCTTCAAAGATTTGGCATTCAGAGTCAGGGTCATTAAGGTCTTCAAGGCTAGGAGTTTGGGTTTCTTCTCCTAAGTACAAGACCTTTTTAGGGTAGTCTTTCATAAAATGTCTAGGTTGCCTACAAGCATGACATGTGACCCTAGATAGTTCTTGATAGCTAGAGGGCTTGGGTTTGGGGGCACTAGAGCTAGAGGGATTGGTGGGTTTAGGACTTAGGTTAGGGGTGCTAACTTCTTTCCTAAAGGCATTCTTAATTTCTTGTTCTATTTCCTTGGCTCTAAGATGGGCAAACTCTATGGAGTCTATTTGGTAGTAGGTAAGGCCCTTTCTAATCTCATATCTGAGGCCATTCTTATACCTACTAAGGGTAAATCGGGGATCTTCACCTGTGTTTCCCAAAAGGAGAAATTCCTCAAAACTAGCAATGTATTGGTCTACAGTCATGGATCCTTAGGTTAAGCTACAAGCTTTGTCAAACAACTTTGTCTGAAAAAACGAGGGGACATATTTCAATTTAAATTGTTGGCGCATTTCTATCCAAGTTCTTATGGGAGGTAGGTTGGATATCTCTAGGTTTTTTCTACATTGGTCCAGTGTAACCTAGCATTACCCTCAAAAAGGCACTTTGCAAGTCGGACTTTGCTGTGCTCAGCAATCAAGCTCCACTCGAAATACTATTCGACCTTGGTTGTCCAATCCAAGAAGTCTTGGGGATCTAAGGAGCCATTGAAGGTTGGGGGATTGAGTTTGATGGTGTGGTGCACATTATCCTCCCTAAATCTGGGTTGTCGTGGAGTTGGAGCAAGAAGTCCATTCAACATAGGTTGGGTTCCTGCATGGGTTGGGGTTTGATGCCCATTCCACACACGTGGGTCTTGGGTCCTACATGATTTGGGCTAGGAAGTGGTTCACTAGCATGACTTGGAGATCTACCCCTAGTACGGACTTCATTGGTAAAGCTTGAGGTTTTTGGTGATGGTTCCTATTTGAGCAGCCAAAAGGTTAAATTGGTTGAGACTCTGAGTGATGGTTCCTACTTGTTCAGTCAAAAGGTCAATCTTCTCATTCAAGGCAGTATTATCCATTGTGGGGTCTTGTTCTTGTTGTTGAGTTTTAAACCAGGAGGTGAAATTTTCAAATAGGGGATATCTGATGCAGGAGCATCTTTTAGGGTTAATCGTGTTTTAATATAGTGTTTACTTGTTTTGTTGTAATTAGAGTTAGCCTAGGTTTTATTTTCTAAGCATTTTGAATTACTAGTTAATGTATTAGGTTGCAATTAGTTTAGCACTTTAAATTTCCCTTTTTTAATTAGGAGTAGCCTAATTCAAAGATTATCATAGCAGCCATGTCAACATCGAGGTCAAAATTAAGCAAAGTCAAGTCAAGATAATAGCCACCTCATCAGTCAAAATCAATTATCTTAAAATTATCAAATCTTCATCAAATAGGTGCCACCATGTTAATCAAGCCAAGACAACAATCTTCAATGCGCCAGTCAACCATCCATATGGTCAACAACCAAAGGAAGCTTCAAACCAAAGGCAAACTTCACAACCCCAATCAAGCTGCGCACGCAGCCCAAGTAAATCGAATGCATGCGCCAAGAAATCTTCATAGCACCAAATCCTGCAAGATCTGCAGCAAATCTTGCCTCTAGACAAAGCATTTAATGTTTTAATATGAAATCTTCCTTGCCAGCCATTGGTGGCTTGCCTATATTATGTAAACGTTCTATGTTGAATAGAAGTTCAGAATATTATTTTTGGAAACCTATTGGTTGGTGTGTTGTCTTCCTCCTTGTGAGGTTAGGGTTACACATGTAGCCTCTTCTCTTCCCCCTTAGCTTGCTAAGCTAAGGATTTCATTTCTCTTCTTCTCTTCTTCTTCCTATTCTCGTCTATTCTCCAACAACCCAAACTTCCACCCTGCGTCAGTGGTATCAGAGGAACCGTGAGAACCTCTTGTCTTTTCACACCGATCCACCTTTGCCCACCGTTCATCATTGCCATGTTTGCATGTTCATCGCCGGAGCTGGAAGCCAGCAATGATGGAGGCCAGGAAAGTGCTCATCGCCTTCCACCTTGATCGATGTCAAGTTATCAATCTACACTCGTCGCTGAAGCCACATCCATGCGTCGCCGAAGCCAGCAACATCCATGCGTCACCGAAGCCAGCCACCTCTTCCTGAGATAGTCATCTACTTCACCGGAGTTGGCCGCCTAGTTCTCTTCAGAAATCATGACCAATGATGAAGGGCACCTCATGCGTCATCTTCTCCATCAGCTAGAGAATCTCTCCATTCACATTTCTTCCACCTTCTGCATCAAATTGAGCTACCAGCCATGCCCTTCGTCCCAGCCACTTGGTTCTTTTCAGAACCCGTAGCCAAGCAAGATCGCCACCATCGCCACATGCTCCATTCGCAGCTGCACCTCCTCCATTGACGCCCAACCATCTCGCCGGCATCCATTCCCTCTCCCACTAGTAACTGACCACCGGCACTGGAGTCATCATCTCAAACTCGTCGACTGCTTGGTTCTTTTCAAAACCTGCGGTCGACATAGCTTCTAGCCAGCGTCAATCAACGAAGAACAACTCCTAATCCAGCTGACGAATTGAACTCAAAATCCAGCCACACCTTCTCCTCAACCAGTCGGATCTCTTGCAGGAAGGATCTTGCCATCCGGCCACTGGATCGCCGGAATCGAGAGTTTGTGTGCTCGCCCCTGTTCTGTAGAAACTTCCCCTGTCCGGCGTTGATCTCCCTCGATGCCATGCCGCCCGACCTCAAACTCCATCCAGGAGCTCGCCATGAAGCAAGGTGCTCCCATCATGAACAGATCTAGTGTTTGTGCACTGGTTCGGCGAGCAGCGCCGGAACTACACCTGCTATGGCTATCTGCATCCCCTGATATGAACACCACCGCCTCTGACTCCTTGATCCACTATTCATTCTGCTGTCAAGCTTCGCCGTTCGCCTGCGAGGAGTTGCGCCACCTGGCACCGAAGCCACCACACCCATCTCCAATCAACGCCGACCAGCTTCACGCGTGAAGGAGACGAACAGTCATGTGAAGCGGCGGCAAAGAAAAAAAAAGGCTGAGGAAAAAAAGTTAAGTAGCTGATAAAAAAAAGCTGAGGAAAAAAAATGCTTTGACAATTTTGACATGCAAGTTCAAATTTATTTCACCAGGAGGTGAAATTTTCGAATAGGGGAAATCTGATGGAGGAGCATCTTTTAGGGTTAATCGTGTTTTAATATAGTGTTTACTTGTTTTGTTGTAATTAGAGTTAGCCTAGATTGTATTTTCTAAGCATTTTAAATTACTAGTTAATGTATTAGGCTGCAATTAGTTTAGCACTTTAAATTTCCCTTTTTTAATTAAGAGTAGCCTAAGTCAAAGATTATCAGAGCAGCCATGTCAACATCAAGGTCAAAATTAAGCAAAGTCAAGTCAAGATGATAGCCACCTCATCAGTCAAAATCAACAATCTTCAAATCCGCAAATCTTTATCAAATAGGCGCCACCATGTTAATCAAGCCAAGGCAACAATCTTCAATGCGCCAGTCAACCATTCATACGGTCAACAACCAAAGGAAGCTTCAAACCAAAGGCAAACTTCACAACACCAATCAAGCTGCGCACGCAGCCCAAGCAAATCGAATGCATGCGCGAAGAAATCTTCACAACACCAAATCCTACAAGATCTTTAGCAAATCTTGCCTCTAGACAAAGCATTTAATGTTTTAATATGAAATCTTCCTTGCCAGCCGTTGGTGGCTTGCCAATATTATGTAAACGTTCTAAGTTGAATAGAAGTTAAGATTATTATTTTTGGAAACCTATTGGTTGGTGTGTTGTCTTCCTCCTTGTGAGGTTAGGGTTACGCATGTAGCCTCTTCTCTTCCCCCTTAGCTTGCTAAGCTAAGGGTTTATCTTCTCTTCTTCTCTTCTTCTTCCTCTTCTCTTCTCTTCTCTAGCAACCCAAACTTCTGCCCTGCGTGAGTGATAGATAGATAAGTAGTCTGTTATGGATCCAAATTCTTTCAAACACCTAATTCCAAAGACCGCTTAGAAGTAGAAAAATAAGTTTTTGAGGCTTAAAATTCTAGTCTAAGTGCCTAAGCTCTGGTACCAAGCTGATGTAGGACAGGGGTGTCTAAAACATTCAAACAACGATTTTCAAAATCCGTTTTGATAGATAAGTAGATAATAAGGAAAATCGTATTTTAATCTAATGAGATTTTAGAAACTTATTTTTTTTGTAGTTTAAATAATATAGAGAAAACCGCTATTACACTAGGAAAGCTGTAAATGCTGAGATTAAACTTACAGAGCGACCCTTGAGAATTAAAGGATCATATCACCCCGTTCTCCACCGGTCCAACTCTGATGGAAGGTGTAGAAATGGTTTAGCATTACACACAAACACACAAAGGGACCCGAACAAGCCTCGGATTCATATTAAACACTTAAATCATGGGGGAGGCTAGTCCTCACAACTTCGTCTGCTAATATGACATCTAACTAGAAGGGGGGGGGGGGGGGGGGGGGGGGGGGGAAGAGATTAGGGGATGGACCACCAATTGACTATATGATGCATGGCTTTATTTGGAAACTTAAACTAACCTAAATTCCATGAAATGCAATGCAAAACAAGAGAAAGCAAGTGAGCGCTAGGTGAACCCATGTTGAGGAGGTTTCCTCCAATCCCAAGCATGTCTCTTCAAAGTAGGGCTGCTGCCTCCATCACTATTTACTAGGCTATGAAAAATATCACAGCCCGTAATTTTGGGTGCGTATGTTATGAACAGTGGCTGCGCCCACAATTTCGTCGATTTCTCCACCAATTGAACTCCTTTCGCTCTGAAACTTATGGTGTGGGTTCTCTTCCTCAGGCGCAACATCCCTGCAAGTTTCATCACAGATGATGATCTGTACACTTCTCAGTGAGAAACCCTACCGCAACAACGAACTCGTCGATTTCTCTCTGAATCATGGATCAAAATTGGGGCTTTTATCCTAAGATCTTTGTCTGTTCTTATAGATCACTTCCCTTCTTTAGATTTTTAAAATAGTGGTCTAAATCGCCAGGAATCATTATCCTAAAAATTGGGCTATAGTAACTTCGGAAGAATCGGGCAAACATGGCCACCTAGGTTAGAATTACGGCCCGTGAAGAAACTTACGGCAGTGCCGTAATTTCTTCTAAGGAAAAATTTAGAAGAATTATGAGCTGTAAAAAAAACCACGGTAGTACCGTGTTTCATCCTTCATGCTTCAAAATTTGGCTTGATAAAATTATGACCATAATAATATCATGGTAGTGACGTAATTACCTTTGGACAGAAATCTTCAAAAATTACGACAGAGGAAATTAATCATGGTAGTGCCGTGGTTTATTCTGTAAGTCCAGTAAAACCACAGCCCATAATTAAAATTACGGCCCTACCATAATTTTTGCGAAATACTCTGATTGGCTTGAAATTTGTCGTGAAATCTCCTCTTGATGATTAGGATTCGTCCATGCACTTAGATTTGTCGAGAATCCATCAAAAACTAGAAAAAGTGTAGATTCTAAAATATTTGATAAATGAGGCATAAAATAAGCAAAAGAGCATGAATATGACTCAAATAAACTAATTAGTTAATACAAAATATACTGTAGATTTTTCAATCATCAAAATACATAAGGCTCAAACTTTGCTTGTCCCCAAGCAAACAAAGAAATCAATGCTAGTTTTTAAGAATAAACTTTCTCATGAAAAATAAACTTTTAAAATATAATCACTATGAAAAACTTCACCAAATGCTATATAAAATTTCAAACAAATATATCGTCCTCTGAATTTAATCTATAATATCCAAAACTTAGTCAAATAAAATTTTGCAACTTGTATAATAAACAGAATTTCAATCTCATGAGTTCACCTAGTTTTTCTTCAGATCAATAATACTTTTGTTTATAGGAATAGGATTTCCAATTTTCTCTCTTTTTATTCCCTTTTCTAATTATCTTTGACATTCTCTAAATCAAGTACCACCTTTTTTTTCTGATGACGAGTTTAGAGTACACTAAACACATAGTCTATGCAATAGAACTCATATCTTTTTGGCAGGAAAAATCTAGTTTGAAGATAGTGGAGTTAATGCCAAACGATCTTTCCATGGTATGCATCTACATAGATACATACATTTTATTTGAACTTCAACTCTTAACTTCGGTACCACTGCAAATTAATACAGTGTCAAGTAGATGAGTCATTATTTTTTTCTTTACTCACCCTCTCTCTTTTTTATCTTGACTTCAACCCATATCTTCGGTACCAACGCAAAGTAATACAGTGCCAAGTAGGGGAGTCACTCTCTTTTTTTTTTATCTTGACTTCAACCCATATCAATTTAAAAATCATGTTCATATGCTCATTTTATTCAAGAAAGTAATTTAACTCTTAGATTGCATACATCAAACAATATACCAACCCAAAACTTCTTGCATCAATCAATGAAAATTTTCAATAGGTAGATATATATTTGAAGAAATAAATTCAACATAACAGGTCTATTTTCAATCATAGGCATTGACATAGACATTCATCATCAAGAAAATAATCACAATGGCAACAGTGGAAATTTCACAAAAGTAGATCACACATCATAGGTATATCATCTCAGCAATATATATCAATCAAGATTCCGCAAAGTGCAAGCATCACAGGTATCGTTATAGTAAAACAGTGCACATATCAAGAACAAATTCATCATTCAAAGTTATACAATGCCAAATATAAGAATGCATCTACACATGGTGCCGAATCATATCATCAAAACATCAAAATACAACCATATCGAATCAGAGGCTAGAACATAAGTATCAAAGCATCATGGTACAACCAGATCGAATAAACACAGAATATCAAAACGAGGATCTGCAGGCACCGGACACAAGAAGTATGACCGAGTCATCCTTCCCTATAAAAACACGAATCATCAATAGGGTATAAAGATGAATAAAACATGGATAGGAGAAGGAATACTCACAACGCTCTACTCGTCTGCATCAGAATCTATCTCTGCGGTAGCTTCATCGGTAGGGGCAGCATCCATGGGATCGTCCTAATCACCTCCATCTCCTTCTTCACCGCCATCATCCCCGCCATCTCCATAACCAAACCAGTCATAGAGAAAGTTCCCCATCTCTTACATATAAGTTCCTAGCTTCTCAACATCTTCATGTAAATGTCTGATGGCATCAAGCATCTTTTCCATGAGGCATCCCTGGCGGTACACCTCTGCATAAAGGCCCTGAAAACTAGGGTCCTGAGTGCTCCACCATCCTCTTTTAGCAGCTCTACATGAAGAACCTATAGCTTGGTGTGGTGATGATCCAGCAGTTCGGTGTGGCGGTGAATCCATGCTCATGCCGAATGGATCATCACTACCACCCTAGGTAGGTGGTGGAGGTACTAAATCCAAAGATATGGGAGTAGCAGCAGTGGCAACACTAGGTGAAAGTTTCCGATTAGTTTGATCCTGAACTGTGGTTTTCTCTATGTTTGCAAGTGGTAAAGTTGGAGCACTTGGTCCAAGAACCAAACAATAAGTGTCTCCTTCTCTAACAATCATTTTCATTGCTACGCACGACTCAATATCAATCCTAGAATTTCCCTTAGCCACTTCAATCCATATGGCTCAACATTAAAGGAAAGGGCTATAGGCGTAACGAAACCTAGCACCTTTCTTTGCCCTAGTAACCTTATCCAAGTGCTTGACAAAAAAAAGAAGGCTAATTCTATAGGGTGCCCATGAAGCATGCACTAAAGAAAATAGAGTTCGGACAGACATACCATCCCATCACTATATCCTCGTCCAAAAACTATATGAGCCAAAACACTGTGTGCATATTTAATGCAAGGGTCCAAAATCTTGGTAGCCCTGGCTGACAATGCTGAAAAAGTAGACTCTAATGTAATCTGGTTCCAAAACACATGCTTAATAAAACCAACTAGTACATGAGTATGCCCTCCTCCCAGTAAGTGTAAAATGGATCAGATATCTCTGAGTGTAAGGCTCCTTTCAATATTGGCCATGTGAAAGGTGATCTCACCTTCAGCATGTCGATCAGTAAACTCATGGAGCTCGAGGTCCATACTGCTGAGGAACTCCAAAACCAATGGAAGATAGGTCTGCGGTATTTTCTAGAAAAAATTCTTTACCCTGATCTGGTCAAACATCCAAAACACATCCTCGTAGATCCCTAAAACTTCCAAGGTATGCTTATCAGTGTACTTGGTGTTGACCACACGTCGGGTAAGCAGCTGATTACACCGTGCCTCTTGAATTTCATCTCTAAATATGATCCCATATGGGTTTGGTGGTGAATCTGAAGAAGACTCAGCTGAAGCCTTGCCTTTCCTCTTGGATACACCTTGCTTTGTGTTTGGTGCCATTTCAGAGGAAAAAAAATTCAAACAAGCTTAAAATCAGGAAAAAACAGAGGTGTTACCAAATAAATAGGGCGTCGAGCAAACTCTGAACGTTGCCTTTGAATCTGAACTTCTGAGTTGGAAGCAACCCTACAATCTCTACAGGAATGTGCATCACCTCTATATAAAACTATATGGAAGCAAAAAACTAGCTCGAACGAAGCTTAATCGACAAAAAATGAAGCAGGAGGAAATCTCGGCAGACGAACACTGCTGAGCTTGTTGAAGGTTCAAATCTTCAAAATGTTTGTTGGAAATTTGTCAAAATAGGTTAGAGACAATTGGAGAAGCTGACCGGAGAGTTTTTGAAGGAAATGTCAACTTGAATCGAAGAAATCGAGGGCTCATTCGACTAAAAACTGAAAGGGCGAAATCTCATTGAGCACTCATTAAAACGAACATATCAAGCTAGAAATCACCGGAATAAGGCTTGGAGACAGATGGGAAAGGTCACCGGAAGGTTTGGAAGGCAAGGTTGGGCTGAAATCCATGAGGCGGCATGGCGTCAAGTGAAAATACGAGAGAGAAACCCTAAAACATGGCTGAAAACCCGAGAAATACGGTAGCTGAATCATGTAGGGCCGATATAATTACGGCCATTATTTCTATTACGGCACTAACGTAATTCTTGTTGGTTCAAAATAGAACGAAATTATAGCCTCTGAAGAATATTATGGCACCTCTGTAAATTTTAGAAAAATCATTATACAAAATTACGCCCATGAAATTAATTACAGTGCTGCCGTAAATGTTTCTGGAAAACAAACACTCAAAAACATGGGTCGTGATAAAGATTACGGCACTACCGTAAAAGAGTGTTTTTTTTTATAGGGTTAAAATGACGAAATAAAACAACAGGCGTAAACAATTTTACACCCCCTACTGTAAAAACCTCTACAGTAAACTAACACGACATTATGGCCCGTAATATAAATTATGGTAGTGCCATAAAAGACGCAAAACTTTATGGGAAGAATCAAAGCAACATTACAGGCGGTGAAATTAATTACGGCACTGCCGTATAACGCATAAAAATCTCAAAAATTTTCTAGAAAGAAACAACCCAAATTTTCATAACGTAAAACTTATTACGGTACCGCTGTAAAAGCAGTAAAATCTTTTGTACAAAAATTACCCAATATTACAGCCCATAATATAAATTACGGTAGTACCCTAATTCATGAAAAATACTAGTTTTTCCTACTAAAAGAAAAATAAAATTAGTACCAAAAATAAACTAAAGTAAAGAAACTAAACTTAAGTAAGAGTGCTTGGGTTGCCTCCCAAGAAGTGCTAAATTTTAGGTCATTCGCCTGACCACTCTGGACTCAGGTTTGATCAAAGTTCTTTGAGTTCCAATCTTGTTCTTTCTTCATTTTGTTCCACTTAGAAATAATGCTTCAACCTCTGACCATTAACCTTGAATTCCCCCGCTTTGTCACTCCATATGTCCACAGCTCCATAGGGATAAGCTTTACGAACATGAAAAGGTCCAGACCATCGAGACTTAAGTTTACCAGGAAAAAGTTTTAATATGGAATTAAATAAAAGAACAAAGTCACATGGTTGAAATTCATTCCTAAAAATATGCCGATCATGTCATCTTTTAGTTATGTCTCTTTATAAATCCTTGCATTTTCGTAAGCGGAGAGTCTAATCTCATCTAGTTCGTTTAGTTGTAACCTTCATTTTTCCCCGCGTTCTTCAATTCAAATTTCAGTGCTTTGATTGCCTAGAATGCCTTGTGCTCGAGCTCTACAAGTAGATGACATGATTTACCATAGATCAACTGAAAAGAAGACATACCAATTGGTGTTTTATAAGTAGTTCTATATGCCCAAACTGTATCATCAAGCTTTGAAGCACAATCCTTTCTTGCTCTTGACAAAGTTTTTTCCAAAATCTCCTTGATTTCTCTATTTGATATCTCAACTTGTCCACATGTTTGGGGATGATATGGTGTTGAAACTCTATGATTTACCCCATACCTTCTAAACAAGGCTGAAAATTTATGTTCTATAAAGTGAGAGCCTCCATCACTAATCACAACTCATGGTATTCCAAACCGTGCAAAGATAATCTTCTTGAATAACTTCACAATAACTCTAGAATCATTAGTAGGGGAAGCAAGAGCCTCAACCCACTTGGAAACATAATCTACTACCACAAGTATGTATTTGTTACCTGATGACACCAAAATATATAGTCAATTTTGTGCCATTTCATAGACTTTTTTGTGTCATATTTATGCTATTTTGCTTATTTTTATGCCTCTTTTATCAAATATTGCGGAATCTTCACATTTTCTTATTTTTGATGATTTTTAGGCAAAAAGGATAATATTTTGATGGATTTTAAAAGATTTGAGCACACCAATGAATTCCAGACGTCGAGACGAAGCTACCCGTCAAATTTCACGAAAAACAGAGCTTCAGACCAAAATACGGTAGGGTTGTAATCTAAATTACGGTACCATATCTTCACTGCACCTACAAAACAAAATACCGCACTACCGTAATTTATGAGCACTACTGTATTTTGGGATGATTATGTACAGAAAGTTTTGCAAGAATTACGACACTACCGTAATGAATATCACAGGCCGTATTTCGATTCAATTTTTCACCCGAGAGATTTGAAGAAAATACGGCACTGCTGTAAAGAACTTCACGGTACCGTAATTCTAGATGATTTCTGTACCGAGAACTTCTATAGAGATTACGGCACTGCCGTAACCATTTTCACGGCCGTAATTCTATTCTTGGCACGCGATTCTTCCGGACTATTTGAAGCCCGATTTTTGCGCGATTAATTGTGGATGATCCAGACCACCAATTTGAGATCCGAAAGAAGCTATAAACTGGTCTCAACGAGGAGAAGAAGGGGGGAGTGAAAGCCCTAATTTGTATCCATTGTGTTGAGAGAAATCAAGGGAGGCATCCCTAGGGTTTGGCCTCAACTGAGAAGCGTAGAGGCCACGTCAGGCCACAATTTTCACAAGGAAGCTTCGCCTAGAGGAGAACAGGATACCCCAGAAGTTTTAGAGTGAAAGAAGATCGATCAGAGGAGAAATCAACAAAAGAGCGGGCACCGACACTATTCACTCGCAAGATTACGGCTGTAATTTTCATTATAGCCGTGCTGTAAAGCTGTTTTCCCTTTCTCTTCAATTTCTAATTGTTCTAATCTATGGATTATTGTAATTCTTCTTCCATGCTATCTTAGACATCTTTTGGGACATGGGTTGTAATCCCCTTGATTTTATATGATTAGATAATTTTTATTTCGTCATGATAACTTTACCATGATAATTCTGCTTTTGTGACGATTATCATTAATTCTCTATAGTTTCATATTATCATCATGTTTTTGAGTTTTCGCGATATGGACTGAAAGGTGATTTGCATGAGAACTTGGAACTCTAAAATTGAATGCTATGAACTCACCGTAAGAAATTTGGTCTGTTTTTATTTTGTAATTTTAGAAATATTATTGCCATGTTGATAATCTGAATCTCGGATTTAGTTACTGTGATAAACGTAGGAGATATTGCAAGAAATTGAGTACCGGAACGTTGGAGAACCTTAAGTAGAATCTGTGTTAAGATTCGGATGCACGAAAGTGATCCTTGAGTTTCCACTTGAGATAATTGACTTAGAATTCGGATGCACGAAAGTAATCCTTCAGTTCTTTGTTGATGGTTTACTTATCTTCAGCATTGAATAAGTCCTGCATGAAAGTGAGGATTGGTTCTTTGTATAATTATCAGCATGAAAGTGAGATGATTTCTTTATGAAGTAAACTATATCTTTATCATAATAAGATTTGTCTGACGAACACTTATTCATATCTAGTCATTGAAGTTAAGGTGGATGAAATCCTAGTCCCAATCTCTCTCTGATTATTGTTTAGCATACTTTCTGATCATTTACTTACATCATATTCGATTTGCTTAGCTAGTGAGAAAATAACTATTCGGTACTTAACAATAAGGTCTCTGTGGTTCGATATCTTTTTACTACTTTGAAGTATCTATGCACTTGCAGATTACAACATTACCTCTAGATGATGGGAATAGTCCCATGAAATCTATCCCCCAAACATCAAATATTTCAACCTCAAGAATAGTGGACTGTGGCATCTCATTCCTCCTATTAATATTCCCTGTTTTTTGACATCTATCACAAGATAACATGAATTTTCTAGCATCCTTTTAAATCAAGGGCCAATAAAATCCAGATTGTGAAACCTTGAAAATAGTCTTCTGAGTACTAGCATGCTCTCCATAAGATGATCCATGACATTGCAAAAGAATGTCCATGATTTCTTCCTCAGGTACATACTCCTAAATATCCTATTTGCACATCTTCTAAATACATAAGGCTCATCCAAAAAATAGTGCTTTACTTCGGCTAAGAATTTCTTCTGTCTTTGATAACTCAAATTAAGAGGAAAAATATTAGCAACCAGGTAATTCACTATATCGGCATACCATGGAGCCTTGATCTGTTCAATGGCTAAGAGAAGGAAGAAAGCATTGATTATATCACCTTTATTTGTATCTACTAATATCCTTGAAAGATGATCTGTAATAAAATTTTTTGACCCTTCTTGTTTGTAATCTCTAAATCAAACACTTGTAATAACAAAATCCATCAAAGAAGGCGCGGTTTACTAACTTTCTTCTGCATCGAGTACTTTACCACCGTATAATCAGTGTATACCACATCCTTAGAATTAATCAAGTATGATATGAATTTGTTAAATGCAAAAACAATGGCCAAAAGTTATTTTTCTATGGTAGTGTAATTTCTCTGTGTCTCATCCAAGGTCCTGCTAGCATAATAGACGACATAGCGCTTTTTCTATTTTCTTTGGCCAAGGATTGTTCCTATTGCATAATCACTAGCGTCACACATGAGCTCAAAGGGCAAACTCCAGTCTGGCGACTGAATGATTGGCACTGAAGTCAGAGCCATTTTCAATTCCTGAAAAGCAAACAAACATCCTTCATCAAAAGAAAATTTAACATCTTTACAAAGTAAATTTGTAAGTGGTCTAGCAAGTTTAGAGAAATCCTTAATGAATCGCCGGTAGAATCCTACATGTCCCAAAAAATTCCTAATCTCATTAACTGTAGTGGGCGGCCCTAACTTTTCTATCACTTCAACTTTGGCTTTGTCAACCTCTATCCCTCTCTTTGAAATTAGGTGTCCCAAAACTATCCTCTGCCTAACCATGAAATGACACTTTTCCCAGTCAAGCACAAGATTAGTTTCTTCACACATCTGCAAAACTCGAGATAAGTTAGCTAAACAATCACCAAAAGAAAGACAATATACATAAAAGTCATCCATAAAAACATCCATAAAATCGTCAATAAAGTCCAAAAATATAGCCATCATACACCTCTAAAAAGTTGCAGGTGCATTACAGAAACCAAAAGGCATTCTCCGATAGGCAAAGGTACCATATGGGCAAGTGAAAGTGGTCTTATCTTGGTCCTCGGGATGGATAGGTATTTGTAAAAATCCAGAATAACCATCTAAGAAACAGAAGTAAAAATGATTAGCAAGCCTCTCAACCATCTAATCAATAAAAGGTAAACGAAAGTGATCCTTCCTAGTGGCTGCATTCAATTTTCTATAATATGTGCACATGCGCTAACTAGTTACTGTCCTAGCAGGAATCAATTCATTATCACTATTTTTCATCACAGTTACACCCCCTTTCTTAGGAACAGAATGAACAGGACTTAACCATTTACTATCGGAGATAAGATATATAATACCTACATCAAGTAATTTCAGAACCCCCTTCTTCACAACTTCCTTCATAGAGGGGTTAAGTCTTCTTTGAAAAAAATACATGTGGCATATGTTCCTCTTCCATAAGAATTTTGTGCATACAAAAAGAGGGGTTATTTCCCTTTAAGTCATCATAGAGTACCCAATTACCTTCCTATGAATCCTCAACTCCTTTAGTATCAAATTTGTCTCCCTTTCATTAAGCTATGCATCAATAATAACAGTGTAAGTATAATTGGGTACAAGAAATTCATAGTGAAGATTATTAGGCAATGATTTCAGTTCAACTTTTGGGACTTTCTCTTACTGATTTTCTTGATTATCAGAAACAGTGCAGTCTAGCAAATCATGAATCTCAACATCAGTATCTAAATCAGAATTAGAAGGTTCATCAAATAAAGCATTAAGATCATAAACATGGTCATCTACAGCATGAATACTACAACAAGATCCAGTATAATATGGTTTCTTCATGGATTCATTCAAATCAAACTCAATTTTGTGATCACCAATATTGAGTGTGAGTTTACCGTTCTTTACATCAATAATCACCCCCTGCTGTAGCTAACAACAGTATACCTAATATGATAGGAATTTTTGCATCTTACTTCATCTCTAAAACTACAAAATCCACTGGAACAAAATACTTACCAACCTGGATTGGAACATCCTGAAGAATCCCAACAGGATACTTAACTGAATAGTCAGTAAGCTGCAAAGATATAGAAGTTGATTTTCGCTCTCCCATGTCTAGTTTCCTACAAATAGATAAAGGCATTAGGCTTACAGTAGCACCCAAATCACATAAGGCTCGGTCAAAAGCCATACTCCCAATCAAACAAGGAATAGAGAAGCTACCTGGATCCTTTAGTTTTGGTGGCAATTTGTTTTGAATGATAGCACTACACTCCTCAGTTAATCCCATAGTACCATAATCCTCTATTTTCCTCTTGTTTGACAAAATTTCTTTTAAAAATGTAGCATAAGTGGGCATTTGAGACAAAGCATCAGTAAATGGAATATTAATGTAAAGCTTTTTCAACACGTCAAGAAACTTTCCAAATTGCTTTTCTAACTTGGCTTGAACAAGTCTCTAGTGAAAGAGTATAGGAGGTGTTGTATCCCAAGTTGTTTGGCGTGTACCTTGGACTAATCCCCGGCAATGGCGCCAAAAACTTGTTGTGTCCGCAAGTGCATGGATACTCGAAGTAATAAAGAAAGATATTGAACCACATAGACCTTATTCTTAAGTACCAAATAGAAGTTTTCTCACTAGCTAAGCAAGCCGAATATGATAGAAATAACTATGCAAAGAATATGCTAAAGAGATAATCACAAAGAAAAAATTGGGACTAGGGTTTCATCCACCTTAATTTCAATGACTAGACATAAATAAAGGGTCGTCAAACTAATCTTATCATGATAAACACTTAATTTACTTCATAAAGGGATCATCTCACTTTCGTGCATACAATCATGCAGGGATCAATCTTCGCTTTCGTGCAAGATTTATCCCAACGCTAAAGATAAGTAAATCATCAATCAAATAATTCAAATATCACTTTCGTGCATCCGAATTCTAAGTTGATTGTCTCGAGCGGAATCTCAAAGATCACTTTCGTGCATCCGAGACTCAACACGAGTTATACCTATGGTTCTCCAACGTTCTGATCCTCACTTTTGTGCAAGATCTCCATGTTTGACACACTAACTTAATCCTAGGTTTATAATTATCAACATGGCAATCGCGTCAGTAAAATAAAGAAATAAGAACTCTAACCTAATCTCTTACGATGAGTTCCTATTTATCAATTTTAGGGTTTCAATTCTCAAGCAAGTCACCTTTCGGTCCTTATTGCGAGAACTCTAGACATGATGACAAGAAGTAAACTAAGGAGAAATTTAGACCAATAATCACATAGGTAAAATTATCATGGCAAAATTATCTTGACGAAATAAAAAGTTATCTAATCAAATAAAATCAAAGGGATTACACCCATGTCCCAAAATATGTTTAAGCTTGCATGGAGAAAGAAATACAATCAACCATAATTTCAAAGCATCAGAAATCAAAAAGAATGAGAGAATAGACGTTACAACATGGCTGTAATAGAAATTACAGCCGTAATCACGCGTATGAACAGTGTCGGTGGCGTTCTTTCATTGATTTCTCCTTCAAGTGAACTCCTTTTGCCCAAAAACATCTGGTGCTTCCTCATATCCTCTAGGTGAAGCTTCTGAGTGAAAATCATGGCCTGAGGTGTCCTCTACGCCTCTCGACGTGAGGCCAAACCCTAACTGCGTCTCTATCAATTGCTCTCTGGATAGTGGATAAAAATTCCTTCTTTCAGTGCATGTGTCTTTTCCTCTTAATGGCGAGTCTGCAGCAACTTTCGGATCTCAATTTGGAGCTCTGGATCAAAAGTTATGGTCCACACAAGAATCGGATCCGCAAAATTCGCGAATTTGACTTGAAAATATGGCCGAGTTATATTTTACGGCAGTGCCGTATTTTCGCTCGCGTGTTCTGTTCTGATGTTGTTTCGAAAATATGGTACTATAGAATAGTTTATGGCATTGCCGTAAAATCGGCTGAACTCTTTGTTCGGAAGTGACTGGAAAATACGGTCCGTGTAATCCTTTACGGGCGTGCCGTAAAATCAAGCAAAGTTTCTGTTCTGAAGCGCTCTGAAATACGGTACCGTAATCTTCTTTACGGTACTACCGTAAAATCCAAAAAACCTTATGTTCGGGAACTCCTCAAAATATGGCAGTGTTCTCGATATTACGGTAGCGTAAAAAAATATGGTACCATAATATAGTTTACGGCCCTGCCGTATTTTGCTGACATGCTCTGATTTTTATGAAATTTCTTGGGTGATCTCCTCTTGATGATGGTAACTCTTTCATGTCTTTGATTTTGCTTGAAAATGCCTCAAAATAGTGCCTTTTTACCTGAAGATCATGAAAAACCAAAATAGAAGTAGATTTTGCAATATTCGATGAATTTAGCTTGAAAACAAGTAATAAGATCTTCAATTTAGCATGAAAAGATATCCAAAATGATACAAAATATACTATATATTTTGGTGTCATCAAAATACATAAGGCTTAAACTTTGCTTGTCCTTAAACAAAAATCAAATTTTGATTAAAAAATAAACCTTTTGATGCCCAATAAATTTATAAAATACAATCATCAATGAAAAATTCCATCAATTGCTTTATTAAACTTCAAGTAAACATATCATTCTTAGAACTCAATCTTCTAGATCCACAACTCAATTTAATAAAACTTTGCAACTTGTATAATAAATAGAATTTTCAATCTCATGATTTCACCCAATTTCCAGTTCAAATCTATCATGCTTTTGTTTACAGGAATTAGGTTTCTAAGATCTTTTTCCACACATAATTTTTTTCCTTTTTTTTATGCATTTTGTTTGTTTTTGTAAAGATGGCATGTACCCACTTAAATACACACTTTTTATTTTTGACATCAACTCTTATCTTCGGTACCACTATCAATTTTGCACAGTGCCAAGTAGAGGAGTCTTATTCTTTTTATCTCTCATTATTTTTCATGCATAGACTTCAACCCATGTCTTAGGTACCACTATCAATTTTACATAGTGCCAAGTAGGGGAGTCTCTTACTATTTTTATGGATCTTGGATTCTTATTTCCCAACAAATAGCAAAATAGCCTAAACATCTACTAGGTTGATCTATTGATATCAATTCACAAATCATACTCATAAGCTCATTTTATTTAAAGGAGTAGTTTCACCTTTAGATCTTATTCCTCAAATAACACATCTACCCAAAATTTCATGCAACAACCAATGTCAAATTTCGAAAGATAGATATGTATTGAAGAAATAAATCTAACATGATAGGTTTCTGAAAGTAACCCTAGGTTACATGCGCATTAAAATTTCTTCCGTAACTAGGTCCAAAATCGAATGGCTTAAACATATGATCAACATTTTGAAGACTTGTAAAACAAGTAAGGATGTTACCATAGCCATGATTTGAGTGGTGGCTTGGAAGAAGGAAAGGGGCGAGTGCCTCTTCTCCAAAGGAATCGCACACAAGGTGAGATAGGCTTCCTTCCTTGAGCTCCTTGTGCTAGCAAGTTGCCAAGGATCTTTTGATCGAGTCTTGGAGAGGAGATATGTCCCCCTTAGCCGGTCTCCCTTCTATTGTTTTCTTCGTCAAGAAGGTTTACTCCGCGCACCACACTCTAGACAAAGAGGGGAGAGAGAGTTGCAATCGAAACCATGAAAGAAGAAGCCCAAAAAGGAAGGTTCGGTTACCATGTCTCATGGCAAAACCGATATGTAACTTCCTCTCATTAACTCCCCTTTTAAGATTCGAAACTCTCCTCTTAATTGAACCATGCGTTCACACTAAGTGAACCGGTCCAATTCATTTGGTTCAGGGACCAAATCGAACCAGCCATGGTTTGGATCTCTTTGAACCAAATGGCTCAAGATCTAACCACACATCCCTTGCTCCTCTTGATCTCTTCGATCAAGCATCAATTCTCCCGATCGAAGCTTACAGATCATATGCCCTAATCAATCAAACATGATCAGACTAGATCTCACTTCCAATCAGAGTTTAAATTGCTTTAAACAGAACTAGAATAATTCCAGTCCACACGATCTGAC
>JANTFE010006917.1:2585-13300 GCA_027562315.1 Costus pulverulentus
TAAGTGGAAGATCCAATAACCCTTTAGTATAAGTTATTCTCCACCTCACCCTTATCAAGGGCTCTTACCCTTTTCTAATAGTTAGACACCACTAGCCTAGTGGCGCGCGGCACACCTTCTATGCCTTAAGTCGCAGGTTCGAATCCTCTCCGCGACACATACTTTTACATTGCAGGAAAAATACATAAATTGATACATCTCTCATTAAAAAAAACTTCCACAAAATGCTAGATAAACAAAATTTTATTTTCTTACCTGCTAATAAATTTCCGGATCTTACAGTTGAGCCCAAGTTTGCTTCTTCTTCCATGATAGTTTGGTCGCTGGACTCTGCCGGAAGCACTGGCTATGATTCTGGTCGCTGGGTGCACTGTGATTCTTGCTATGTTGTTCCTGCATCAATCAAGTTGTTAAAATTTTTTTAGATGCAATAAGTATCTCAGGAATAGTAGAATAAACAAATATATGATAAAGAAAAAAAATATTTTTTTTCTTCAATTTGTGGTTGTAATAACAGCCGTAATAATAAAATAATAAATTAATTAAAAAAAAGAAAACTACACAAATAATAGAAATATATTAGAAAATTATTTATTTTGTTTTTAAATAAGTATGGAAATAAATGAACTAATTTTCGAATCTCAAATTGTGATTGTAATCACTATTCATAATGAAATTTCAAAAACTTAATTAATAGAAAACAGAAATTATAAATTAGCAAAGATAAAATTATAGATTAAGGGGAAGAAATAGTTCATAGTCTCACGATCTCATGATTTTTTATTAATATTAATTGACTAGATCCTCATAACATCACCAAAAACATAATGTCGTTCTCAGCAATAAGTGTCAAAAACATGATGTCCTTGGACATAGTTTCAAAACTACTTCATAGTACCACTGAAATGATGGCATAAAGCAATGCAGACACACTGCAAGTTCACGGCCAGTTAAAATAATAAAATATCAATACTTTAGAGATTTAAAATTAAGTATGAATTTTATGGTGATTTCGTAATCTAGGTGAATCAATTTTTGGTTTTTAGAATATGAAGTAGAAAATGAGGCAATTAGTATGTCAATGCATGAAAGTTTTCGAGGTGTATGGTTTCGCCAGATTTAATTCTATTGACAAATAATGCTAATATTTTTAATTTAATTATCTAAACTAATTAAGAGGAATTTACTATCTAATTTATAGGTTGTTTCCTTTTAGTACCCAACCTAATATTTGACTAGGCTAATACCTAACTTTCCTTTGTCTATCAATTTAATTGAACTCATTAAGTTCTATATACAATCTTAGCTACTCACGTACTTTAGTTTTATATGTTTAATTACAAGGTTCCAATATTAAGAGGTACTTGTCAGTACTTGTCATAATCTCCAAAGCGTGTTATTAATTTATCTAAACTATTATTTCTAGAATATGCATCACTAATTAAATAAATAAAATCTAGCTTTATAGGTTTAACTAGAGAGTTCCATAATCATAAGTCACTTTTCAATACTCGTCGTGACCCTGAAAACATATAATAATCTAAACTCAAATAATACAAGCACATTAATAGCCAAAATTGAATTAACAATTTTGAAAGGCTATGCCCCATATGCTAAAAATATGTTTAAGCTACAATATTCACTATTTTAATTATCTTAAACATAAATAATACAATCGTTGTGTGGCCTCATTTCTACTTAGAAAATATTATCTATCTTGAAAAATTTTAAATCTTTTTATCACTTTGGAATCATGGCCAATCATTGTAATCACATCCCAAAACTTTTATTCTGCTTTAGGCTTAAAATTTGTTGTGAAGGTCTGTTCCAATGTCTTGGGTATGATTGTGATGAAATATATTTAATTCCACTTAATTTTAGGGCATTTTTGCTTAAAAATTTATTAAAATAGAGTAGCAGGAGTTTTCTGCTATAAAAAATAAAATGAAATAATTTTAAATAAAATTAGAGAAAAATCTACTATATATTTATAATAATTGTGCATAAAAATTTCTATAAAGATTTGTATAGACATGAATGCATCTAGCAAGGTGAGGCGTCGAGGTGGTATAAGATTCTAGAGTGGAACACCTTGCGTGGCTGGACAAGGCAGTCAGGTGGGAGTAGTAGACGGTGCGGGTGACACGATGGTAGCACTATGGAGGCATTAGTACTTGAAGATTGGCTCTTCTTGTTGGCGAATGGTGGCGAGAGAGCAAATGAGAAAGAGCCAAAGGAAAGGAATAGTGGCAAGGAATTTGGAGGAAATTGGAGCGGCTAGTCGAGAAGGCAATCGTTGCCGAGATGATGACGGGGAAAGCCAGGGTTTCGAATGGAGGGCGCATTGGTGGGATGCAATCAGCATCCTTGGAGGGCACTAGAAGTAGGATGCAAGTGATCAAGTAACAAGATTAATTCAATAAGCAAAAGTTAACTCTAACTTTGGGTTTACACGTATTTAAAAAGAACTCCACCACTAAGATGGAGGCATGTGTCATCCATCCACACTAATCAATCCACACTAATAAAACCATAATTAAATGCATCAAGAATAACTAAAAAAACCCTAAGGCCATGTTTACTTGGAGGGAAAAGAGGAAGGGAATGATAAATTATACCTTTTTCCATCGTTTACTTGGGCGAACGGAAAACTGACATAGGAAAATGGAAAGAAAAAATAGGGCATTTTTCTTCGTTTCTCAATCTGCCCAAATCGGGCGGATTACTCACTACTTGTTTTGCTGGAAACTTATAACATTTTAAGAAAGTTATGTATATTTAGTAATTTTCATATTATATAATAGTATCGATAATAATTTTATAATATTAATAGTATTTATATAATATGAGTAAAAAAATAAAAATTAAGGATATAATAAATCCATCAAATTATTCATCTTTTTAAGTAAGCACAAGGAAAGAAAACTTATAACATATTTCATCCATCTATTTTTCCTTTTTTCATTTTTTCTATTCCTTTGCATAATTTATCTGTCCAAGTAAACAATGTCTATTAATTAGAAATAACTCTAATAATGCAGAAAAATAAATTAATTAGTCTTGTAGCACATGGATTTCTGGTGGGCTCGTTTATACCGTCTGGATCTAATATCTTCACCTTCTTTCACTCAACAATGACTCTAGTTGTGGATAAGATTACGAAGACAAACAGACAAGCGCGATCTTCTCAAAGAAAACTGAGAACTAGAAAGTGTCACATATATAAGCTCCCTAATTAACTATTGATGCAAAATGATGGTGCGCACAACTTTCCTCCACTTCTTGCTGTCAAAAATACTCTCATGATTCCTAAGCTTTTCATGATATAATATGGTACTGAGGTGTTTTTGAAACTATTACTTAGTGCAGTATGGATAGAAAAACACGAGTGAGGCAATGGTGCAGGGAAAGACAGCTACCAGATTTAGATGTTTGTTGTAGTGGATAAGTCAAAGCTTTTATTCTGCATTGATTTATTTTTACTTTCTTAGGTCTCCTTAAGTTGTATGGAACTAATTTTCTTCATTTTGCTGAGTCCCTGTTTCAAGGACCCTGTTTCAGTGGGATTCTGGAACGTAGAATCAGATTAAAATGCAAGGCACTGAACAAACATTAAATAATCTAATTTGGTGCAATCTCCGCCTGTAAAGCCAACTAATTTAGTTGAAGTCAAGACACTGACATCACACTGCCCCAGAATGGTTTTTTTTCTTATCACTAAAAAGGTCAATTTGCCACCCTCTGAATGTTCTCCATTTAGCAGACAATCATGTGAGTGGCCTTGTATTGGGGACCTTTTCTCCTCAAGAATATTTGTGAAAAGTTGTCAACTTTCACTAACTTTTTTCTCTTTCTTCAATGAAACAATGTTCAATTTCTTTTTTTTTAATAAAAAAGTATAACATGCAGATTCACAAAGCTTCTTGAAAATGTTTCAGAAGCATAAAAGCATCTTGAGAGGTACAAGTTGTTAATGTTTTAATTTACACAAGTCTAATTACACTTTCAATTTGGCCAATTCCAAAATCTGTACCCAACGGCATCTCACTAAATCCACAGCCCCATATGCATAGCATTCATTCTTGTTTCAGAACCTAATTTGAAAACAATCATGCCCAATCCCCTCAAACCTATTCTAGAACAATGGACGATGATGTCCAATATTATATTAAACAAAACTCTCACCATTTCGATAGATTCCTTGATCCAAGATTTTTTAGGTTAGGTAATATACCGATAATAATATTTTCATTAGAGGTAAATATCCACTAATTGAAGAGGTAGGATCACCTCATTTCTACTTTATTATAGTTAAAGTATTGTTTAAATATAGTATAAAACACCAACACCGTATGTGATACAGGGTCAACCTAACCCATGAATCGAATAAATCTTTTAAGCGCCCGGGGACATTCTCCGTTTTTAGCCTAAAAATATTTTATTATTATTATTTATTTTTAGAAATAATGTACACCTTGTAAGCTTCCAATAGTACTAATATCAGGGTATTTTAGATTACGTATATGTATAAAATACCCTAACCAATATCATATATAATATAAAAAATACTATTCACTCTATAAAAAAATCTATTATTGATTAGACTATTTTATGCGTATACGTAATTTAACATACTCCAATATTAGCATTATTAAAAAGCTTATATACATTATTTGTAAAAAAATAAAAAAATACTTTTAGGGCAAAAACAAGGAGACCCCATTTTTGGCTCTTAAGCGACCCCGAGCGCGCTTAGGAATTTTTTTCCCTTGAAGCCCATGAGGTGAGAGATCTCTCTAGAACAACTCACAATAACTCAAGGGATCCCGCAAAATACAGCTGGCCTCTGAACACTCCAAACGCACCAGCAAACCCCCCTGGTTTGTTGAATTGCTCCTCAGCTCTCCTTTAGTTGCCTCAGCTCTGCTTTAGTGGGCTTACCAAAACCTCACACGACCCATGACCCATTGGCCCACTAGTGTTGCACCTACTTGTAAAACCCAATAATTTATATTATTATTCATAAAAAATTAGTAAATAAGTATTATAAATTTTAAAATATGTCTGCAGATTTTATAGAATTTTTAGACTTTTATATGATTTTATAAAGATTAATAAATGTTTATTTGTTTAAAAATAATTTTTTTAAAAAAATAAAAAAAATGTTGAATCATGCTCACATAGATTTTGATGCTGCAATGCACCAACTCATTTCAGCTCACCCAATCTCCATGGCAAGCACACAAATTTGTTATGGAATCGAGTTCAACCATATTAAAACTAAGTTGAGTGGTGTGGTAACGTGCAAGTCGCCATTCACCTTTGTATTTTCGAGTGAGCCATGTGACTCATTTTTAGCTCGTGGTATTGAAGTGGCTGGTTCATGCAGGAGCATGGTCTCAAGCTGACACACCTGGGCTATTTGACCCAGCATGACTAAGCCCAAGCCACTTTTGACCTTACATGCGTTGTAATCCGCAGGGCAATTTTGAAGCATTTTTATGTTTAAGAATATTTATTTCCTGCATTATAGTTTACCTTATATTTTAGAGTAGGAATAGTCTAGGGTTTATTTTTCGTTTAAGTATTTATATTTCTAGTTGATGTAGTAGGATGTTTTAGCCTAGGGTATCTTGCACATGTAACTCACAACAAGGCGCCCTTTGTCATAGCTAAAAACACCTCTATAAATTTTTTTTTCTAATCTGGGGTCACAAGACCGTCTACCAGAGAGCAGGAGGAAAACAGAGGCTATCTGTAACAAAACAAAACCTCACTCTCCCTAACCCTAGCCGAAGGATCGGCTTCACAGCGTTCATACACCAAACCACCCTTTTTGTTTTGATATTGTTTTCCCCTATTTTTTTTCTTTCTTGCCTTTCTTTTTCTTTTCAAGATACAGCCATCTCACAAGAATACAAACCTTACAACGCTCTTCCCTATACAAACAACTAAGGATAGCCTCAAGTAGGGTTTAGGGGGTATTCAAGTACCCGCGTTACTTAGCAGCACATTCAGCACATTAACATTCAGCTCATAGCATAATAATGAACTAATACGCAGCTAGGACAACACAAACAAGTGTATTAGATATCTAGCTACAACGAGGCACGACCTGGCCTAAGAACGATTCGAGGGAAAAATGAGGCTCGACATGGCTGCATGTAGATGAATCACGTCGATTGGGGCACAACCTGGCCCAAATACTCGTCAAAGGTAAGATTATACCTAGCCCATCATATAAAGCTGAAATTCCTCGTCTCGATGAAGAAGCGTAATGCAACAGAACCTCCAACCTCCGTGAGGTTAATCAGTAACAGAAAACCAGCATTAGCCTCATTGTCCAATTTTCAGCCGCAAGCCTCATAGTCAAGGCTGATCAACGCCAACTTATGAAGTTCACCCGAACACTCCCAGTTTCATCTATCGCGTCGCTAGGAAGAGATGAGAGAGCTGGGGAAGAAGATGCCGCCAACTAGGACTCTGGAACTCGTCATTGCTACTAGAAATCCAAGGAGCTTGGCGTCGCTTGCCAGGAAAACCAAGGATCCGCCGCTGGAGAAGAACCAGAGAACTAGAAAGGAGCTACCGCCAAGGGAATGTCGTTGACAATGAAGAGCTGGCGTCGAAGGAGGGAAAACCCACAGGTGCAGGTGTTTTCTCAGGCATTGCCACCCTACTGGAGCTCAGGCGAGCTCCCACCCTTCCGGCTGCATGGTCGGAAGCCCACACTAGCCGCCGAAAGCCTCATATCTGTTTGGCGAACCAAAGGAATGAAGGCGCCTTACGAACCGAAGACTACGCCATTCCCAGGTTGATTCAACCTGGTCATCGACGGGAAGACATGGAGGAGGAGAGCTGCATGGAGGAGTTGCTACTGCCGGTTGAGGGAGAAACCCAGTCGCTGGAGGAGAAGCTTTTTCCGTTCGCCCAAGGTTCTCTCTCTCGTCGTGCGTGCGTCGTTCAGAAGTCGCCTAATCCCTTGAATTTCACTCGTTGAGACGGAGTGGCCGGGCAGGTGGAATGTCACGTCTGCCCAACTCCTCATGCCTTCGCCCACGTGAGTGATGACTTTAAATTTCATAGTATTTTTCATACTCATTTGCTAGTCTTTTGAGTCATAATCTTACTATTTTGCTTTATTTTTATACCTTATTTGCCAAATACTTTGGAATCTACACCTTTCTTTGTTTTTGATCAATTTCAGGCAAAAAGGTATCATTATCACCGGTTTTCAAGCAATTTCAATGCATGAACGAGTTCTAATCATCAAGAAGAGTTTACACATAAAATTTCAAGTCAAAACGAACTTCCTAGACAAATTACGGCACTACCGTAATTTTGGGCCAAATCACTACGGGGCCGTAATTTCAGATGAATTCATTACAGAACTTCCGAGGCAACTACGGCAGTACTGTGACGTTTTTCATGGTACCGTAATTTTGCACCCAGATTTTTGATTTTTTCGCCGAAACCATAAAAACACGATTTCTCGAGATTTAGGGCACCAATTGAAGATCCAAAAAAAGGGGAAGACTCAGGATAAGTAGGCAAAGATTTGCAAAGCAAAAGGAACAATTTTTATCACGTATTCATGAAGAATTTTGGGGAATTGCCACCGCACTAGGGTTCGTCGCCGTCCGTCGCATAGACCATCTCCGGCCATGATTTTTGAAAGGAAGCTTCGCCTAAGGAAGAAGAACACACCACAAAAATTTCAGAGTGAAAGGAGATCGATTGAAGGAGAAATCAACAAAAACGTGGACGCCTCCACTATTCATCGCGTGAAAAGCAAATTACGGGCTGTAATTTTGATTACTTCCCTATTTTGTAACATTTACTCCTCTCTTTCAATTTCTAATCATTGTAAAACCATGTTTTGCTGTAATTCTTCCATCATGCTAGCTTAGACCTTCGTATGGGACATGGGGGTGTAATACCCTAAATTTCTTAATGAATAGACATTGATTATTTTTGTCATGATAATTCTGCTTATGTGATGACTTTCCTTTAATTCTCCTTAGTTTTTTTAATATCAGCATGTTTTAGAATTTTGCAAAATAGACTGAGAGGTTGATTGTGAAATTTGGAACCCTAAAAATCATTGAGTTTGGAACTTATCGTAAGAGATTCGGTTTGTTCTTTGAATTCAGTTTTTTGGTGATTTATTGCCATGTTGTTTTTCTGATTCTTTGGATTGAGTTAATGTGTTAGGTTTGATTTGAAATTGTAAGAGATTAAATTTCTGATCACCAAAGAACCTTAAGTAGAACTTGTGATAAGTTTCAGGATGCACGAGAGTGATCCTTTAGTTCTTTGTTAATGGTTTACTTATTTTTAGCATTGGATAGATCTTGCACGATAGTGAGGATTGGTCCTTTGTACGATTATCTGTGTGACAGTGAGATGATCCTTTTATGAAGTAAATTAAATCTTTATCATGATAAAATTTGACTGACAATCTTTATTTCCTTCAAGTCATTAGAATTAAGGTGGATGAACCCCTAGTCCCAGTTTTCTTCTCTGATATTTTTTCGTGCACTTTCCAATCGTTTGCATCATTATTCGATTTGTTTAGCTAGTGAAAACTCAATTCGTCGATACTTAACAACAAGGTCTCTGTGGTTCGATATCTTAAATATTACTTCGAGTATCCGTGCACTTGCAGACTACAACAAGTTTTTGGCGCCATTGCTAGGGACCTTGGTTTATTGATATTGATATAATTGATTGTATTGCTAGACTAAACCTTTTGTTTTTGTTTTTAGTATTTTCTGTGATAGATTATAGTTTTCTTTTATTTTCTGCAAAATCTGAACTTATCTGACATTCTACTTGTTTATGCGCAGGAATCTTATGACAGGACCATTAGTTCCTTTTTATCCTGAAATTAACAAAGCTCTTAGATTGCGCAAGAAATTGAGGTTTGCAGAAGTGAGAGAAAAGAATCCATCATGGCGGAGAGAAGAACACTTAGAGACTATCCAGCCCTGAGTACATAGGGAATTCGTTCTAGCATTACTAGGCCTGCAATTGATGCAAATAATTTTGAAATTAAACCAGCTTTCCTATCGATGATCCAACATAATCAGTTTGGAGGATCTCCTCTGGAAGATCCAAGTCAACACTTATCTCTTTTTCTTGAATTTTGTGATACCATAAAAATTAATGGTGTATCTGATGATGCTCTTAGACTGAGACTGTTTCCTTTTTCTCTCAGGGATAGAGCAAAATCTTAGCTACATTAACATCCAACTGGGACATTCACTACTTGGGAGCAGTTGTCAAATGCCTTCCTGCTAAAGTACTTTCCACCCAGTAAGATGATCCAGTTGAGGAACCAAATCATAAGCTTTGCACAGAGGGATAGCGAATCACTTAGTGAAGCATGGGAGCGCTTCAATGAGTTACAATGAAAGTGCCCTCACCATGGATTTGATGATTGGGTTTTAATTCAATCTTTTTATAATTGTTTGCTTTACAACACTCGCTTAACCGTTGATGCTGCTGCAGGGGGAGCACTGATGAAGAAGACAGTTGAAGATGCCTACGCTTTGATTGAAGAGATGGCACTAAACCACAACCAATGGACTACTGAGAGAGGAGTGTTGTATCGTCCTCCTCATGGTAAGAATGATGGTGATGGTTGGCGCTCTCTAGCAGAAAAGGTAGATTCTTTGTGTAATCGTTTTGATTCTTTTCAGATACAAACTGCTGCTGTTTCTTCTGTTACTTATGATGTATGTGGAAATCATAGGCACTATTCTAAGGAATGTAAGGTTATAGCTGATCAGGGTAGTGAGCCAGTCAATACAGTAGGGGGGGTACAATCAAGGTAGAAATAATGACCCTTACTCTAATACCTACAACCCTATTTGGAGAAACTACCCTAACTTGTCCTGTAGAAGTAACAATCATGTTAGTGTTCAAAATGAAAATAGAGGGTACCAGTAGAGTTAAGAAAATCAGAGTCAGCCCCAAAAATCTAGTTTAGAGAACATGTTTGAAAAATTCATGGGCGCCCAAATGAAACAAAATGAAGAGTTCAAAGAGAATCTTAAGGAAATTAACTCTAGGTTAGATGGTGTTGTTGCTCACAATAAGATTTTAGAGACACAGATAGCACAACAAGCAAGTACTTCTTACAGACCCCCAAGAAAATTACCTGCTAAACCTGAACCAAACCCTAAGGAGTACTGTAATGCTATCATCACTAGGAGTGGAAGGCAATTAGATGAACCTAAAGGGAAATATGAAAATAATGAAAAAGAGCCTAATATTGACCTTGATAACGAATTAGACTTGGAAAAATCTTCTAAGCATGAGCAGTCCCAAACTAGTTTGTCACCTCACCAGGGTGATAAACCAAAAGGTGATGAACCATGTCAGAATGATATTTCCAAACCTAATTCTCCTTCACCTTATAGGCCACCTATACCCTTTCTCTAGATGATTGTGCAAGCTAAGTAGGATAGACAGTTTCAGAAATTTTGGAAGTGTTGAAAAAGTTATATATTAATATTCTATTTGTTGATGTCTTATCTCAAATGCCTATATATGCAAAATTTTTAAAAGAAATTTTATCCAACAAAAGAAAAATAGAGGACTGTTGGGGTATGCCCTTAAGGCTAATGTTTGAGGCCTTGGGAATTTTTCAGTATCATGTATAAACTCTTATGTTTATAAAGGCAATGGTTGTTATTCAGTTTGTTACA
>JANTFE010006921.1:0-15198 GCA_027562315.1 Costus pulverulentus
CTGATATGGCCATTGGGCAAATTAGGATAGGTTGAATGAGGTTTATGGTAAAGTCTTGGAGACTTTCCTTACCTCAAGACTTCTTTATCCTAGCCGCCCACTTGGCATAATCCTAGCCATTGCTCTTGCCGCCTCTAGTCCTATTTATAGGACTCATTCTCGCCCTCTCATCTTGATGAATGCTTGGAGACGTGAGCACAAATAGAGAGGCAAGAGCAAAGCAAGGGGCGACAACATCAAGGTGGCGCAACCTTCTTCCTCCTTGTAGCCGCAAGCCTTCTTCTCCTTCTTCACCTCTTGGCGCAACTTGGAGAAGGGCTTGGTGGCGACATCTCTTGGAGAGAATTGGAAGCTTAAGGTGGCGACAACTTGAGGGCTTGGAGCTCTCCTTCTTCCATCAAAGTCGCAAGCAAGTTCTTCTCCTTCTTCATCTCTTGGCGCAAGGATTCTTTGTGCTTGGTGGCATCTTCTTGCCACAAGCCCTCAGCATTCCTTGGCCATAGGCACACCTTGGAGGTGGCACAAGCAAAGAAGAAGAAGGAAGTACTTGGCGCATCATCTTCCTCCTCATATCTTCTTGGCGCTTCTACCTTGGAGGTGGCGCAAGATTTGAAGAGAGTGACAAAGGCTTGATTCTCTTCCCGAGGCTAGCACCAAGCGTGGAAGGGAGCAACGATCAAGGAGTCGACGCGTGGATACTTGTAGAGGACGAGCACTTGAGCGTCTTCAACTTGGCACCTTCATCCTAACAAGCAATAAAGGTACTAACCCTAACACATCCTTGTGTTCTCTCTCTCGCATGGATCCTTGGGAAAGGAATGTGTTTCGGGTGTAATGCTTCTTCCGTTGCGTCCTGGGACTGCAAAATTTTAAATTACACCCGGCATTACCTAACAAGATTAGACTTTCAGCCTACAAAAATGCAAGAATTTATAAGGAGAGAACCAAGAGATGGCATGATCGGCATATTTTTAGAAAATATTTCAAACCAGGTGACTTTGTTCTTTTATTCAATTCTAGATTAAGACTTTTTCCTAGTAAACTCAAGTCTCATTGGTCTGGGCCTTTTCAGGTGAAGAAAATTTATCCCTACGGAGCTGTGGACATATGGAGTGAAGATATAGGAGAATTTAAAGTTAATTGTCAAAGATTGAAACACTACTATAAAGAAGAACTGATAGAAGAAAAAGAGAGCTTTTACCTGCATGAACCTAGATCAAATCTGAGTGTAGAACGGTCAAGCTGATGACCTTTAAATTAGCTCTTCTTGGGAGGCAACACAAGCTTTCTAACCTTTGTCTGTCTATTTCCTTCTATTCAATTTTTTCCTTAGGACTAATTTTTCTTTTATTTTTGCAGGTGAAATTAGGTTTGGTGCAAAATACGGCACTACCGTAATGTAAATTACGTCACCGTAATTGTCACCCGCTTTCAACCAGAGAGTTGTGACAGAATTACGGCACTGCCGTAAGAAATTACACGGTACTGTATTTTGTGGCCGGAATCGACCCGAGAGCTTCATCATTTTTACAGCACCGCCGTAACATTTTATAGGGGCCGTATTTTCGCGAGACTTCCCGATGAAAGTTTCTGAATTTTACCCGAAATTATGGTCGTACCATAATATATTTTACGGTACCGTATTATGATAAGAAAAAATTCAAGAAGGAAAAAAAAAAGAGGGTGCTTTAATGCTGACTATTCTACCCCTGGGAGTAAAAAAGATATCAGAACAAATGATGACAAACAGAATCTTGTGAGTACCCATCCCCTTGCTCTTTTACATGAATATTTCATAAAAATGAATGACTCTATAAACTCTTGTGTCCTCTAGTGCTATACTTTGATTGAATGTATATATTAGTTCATATGAGGAATTATTGAATACGTATGATTGACTTTATATTATGGTGTGATTTATCCTTAAAGAATTTCATTGATGAATATTTTCCTTGATGATGAGTAAATCTATATTCATGATTAGAGAAAAACTCTATCTTGTTAGATCTATTTCTTTAATGCATATCTATTTTTAAAATTTGACATTGGTTGATGCATGAAATTTTGGGTAGATATATTATTTAAGGAATAAAATCTAAAGGGTGAACCTATTTTTTTGAATAAAATGAGTATATGAGTATGATTTGAGAATTGAGATGAATTGATCAACCTAGTAGATATTTAGTCTATTTTTGCTATTTGTTGGGAAAGAAGAATCCAAGATCCACAAAAATAGTGAGAGACTCCCCTACTTGGCACTATGTAAAATTGATAGTGGTACCTAAGACATGGGTTCAAGCCTATGTCTAAAAGATAATGAGAGAGGAAAAGAATAAGACTCCTCTACTTAGCACTGTGCAAAATTGATAGTGGTACCGAAGAAAAGAGTTGAAGTCAGAAATAAAAAGTATGTATCTATGTGGGTACATGCCATCTATGCAAAAATAACAAAATACATGAAAAAAAAATTATGTGTGGAAAAAGATCTTGGAAACCTAATTCCTGTAAACAAAAGTATGATAGATTTGAACTGAAATTGGGTGAAGTCTTGAGATTGAAAATTCTATTTATTATACAAGTTGCAAAGTTTTATTTGATTGAATTGTGGATCTAGAGGGTTGAGTTCTAAGGATGATACATTTATTTGAAGTTTTATGAAACAATTGATGGAATTTTTCATTGATGATTGTATTTTAGAAATTTATTGAGCATGAAAAGATTTATCTTTTAATCAATTTTTGATTTTTTGCTTGAGGACAAGCAAAGTTTGAGCCTTATGTATTTTGATGACACCAAAATATATAGTATATTTTCCATCATTTTATATATCTTTTCATGCTAAATTGAAGATCTTTTGCTTATTCTTATGCTAAATTTATCAAATATTGCAAAATCTACGTCTATTTTGATTTTTCATGATTTTCAGGTAAAAAGGCACTATTTTGAGGCATTTTCGAGCAAAATAAAAGACATGAAAAAGTTGCCATCATCAAGAGGAGATCACTTGACAAATTTCATGTAAATTGGAGCAATAAACCAAAATACGGTAGTGCCATATTTTATATTACGGTATCGTATTTCCGTACGATACCGTAATATCGGAGCACTGCCATAAATTGGTGGATTTTCTAATCAAAGAGTTTAATGAAAAATACGGCACTGTCGTAAAACTTAACACTGCCGTATTTTGAAGCGCATTCAAATAGAAATAATTCCTGAAATTACGGCACAGCTGTAAACTTTGACATGGGCCATATTTTCTAGACGTTTTCGACCAGAGAGTTCAGCCGATTTTATGGCAGTGCCGTGAGCCATTTTACGGTGCCGTATTTCCCAGACAATTCAGATCAGATAACGCGACCGATTTTATAGTACTACCGTGAAATATTACACTGCCATATTTCTGCTTTTAAACGCGACTCCGAGGTCAATTTTGAAGACCGATTTTTGCGGAGAAGATTGCGAACGGTCCAGGGCCTTAAACTCGAAACCATAAAAAGGAAAGAGGTAGAAAAGCCCCAATTTTCATCCACTGGATAGAAGAAATCAAGTTACACGCCGCCGCCTAGCATTCCACCCCCGCGACGAATCTAGAGCATCTCCGACCGTGAAATTCATACTGAAGCTTCGTCTGGAGGAGGAGACAACGCACCAGAAGTTTCAGAACGAAAGGAGATCAATTGGAGGAGAAATCAAAGAAAAAAAGAGGCACTGCTATTGTCCATCGCCCTCTATTGCAAAATACGGCTGTGTTTAATTTCACAACCGTGGTGTATTTTCCTAAAACTTCTTTTCCTTTGATTTTTAATCTTCCAAAACCATGGAATATTGTATTTTCTTCACCATGCTAGCTTAAACACTCTTTGGGACATGGGGGAGTAATTCCCTTTGATTTTCTTAATGACTAGATACTTTTTGCTTTCATCATGATTATTCTACTTTGATAATTTTACCTATGCGATTATTGCTCTAAGATTCTCCTTAGTTTACTTTTTGTCATCATGATTTAGAGTTCTCGTAATAAGGACCGAAAGGTGATTTGCTTAAGAACTTAGAACCCTAAAATTGATTAATAGGAACTCACCGTAAGAAATTAGGTTAAGTTCTTATTTCTTTATTTTAGTAATTTAAATTGCCATGATGATAATTATGAACCTAGGATTGAGTTATTGTGTCAAACGTGGAGATCTTGCACGAAAGTGAAGATCGGAATGTTGGAGAACCATAGGTAGAACTTGTGTTGAGACTCAGATGCACGAAAGTGATCCTTGAGTTTCCGCTCGAGGCGATCAACTTAGAACTCAGATGCACGAAAGTGATGCTGGAGTTCTTTGTTTGATGATTTACTTATCATTAGCTTGGGATAAATCTTGCGCAAAAGTGAGGATTGGTCTCTGCATGGTTATCTGCATGAAAGTGAGTTAATCTCTTTACAAA
Organism: Costus pulverulentus; assembly: GCA_027562315.1. Classification (NCBI taxonomy): domain Eukaryota; kingdom Viridiplantae; phylum Streptophyta; class Magnoliopsida; order Zingiberales; family Costaceae; genus Costus; species Costus pulverulentus. The sequence goes on from JANTFE010006921.1 coordinate 4,438, forward strand.
GTAAATTATTCCTTTATCATAATAGAATTTGATTGATGAATATCCTTATATATCTAGTCATAAAAATTAAACTGAATGAAACCCTAGTCCCAGTTTCTCTTTGATAGTATTTTCCCGTGTGATTTCGATCTTTACTTTGTTTTTATTCGATTGCCTAGATAAGAAGAAATCAATTATTTGGTACTTGACAACATAGGTCTCTATGGGTTTGATATCTTTCTTTATTACTTCGAGTATCCGTGCACTTGCGGAGATAACAACAAGTGTGGTAACTCAACAAGTTTTTGGAGCCATATCAGGGGGTGACAAGTCCCTGTGCGCCAGACAATAGGTTTTGGCTGCGACTTCAGAAATAAGTTTTGTTTACCTACTTGTTGGGATACAACAAGTAGTGATGTGTTGCTAGATACCTCTCACCACTTATGATGTTTAATCATCATTGCCATCGTCATATGGATCCTACGAGGTCACACGCAATAGACTTTTGATGTTGTTTTATGATCTGGATATCTTGGAATATATTTGAATTCATTCTGATCCTAAGTCCAAGATAGATTCATAGTTGAATCTAAGTCCAATTGGGATTCATGGGTTTATGTATATCTTGGTCTAGTTTGTACTTCGTATGGGAGTTGTACTTGGACTTGGGACTATAAAGCATGTTGGATTCGAATCCTAATTTAATTAGGAGTTGGAATCCTAATCCTATTAGGAATTGGAATCCTAATCCAACTAGGATTTGGAATCCTAATTTAATTAGGAGTTGGAATCCTAATCCTATTAGGAATTGGAATCCTAATCCAACTAGGAGTTGAAATCCTAATTTAATTAGGAGTTGGAATCCTAATTCTACTAAGAGTTAGAATCCTAATCCAATTAGGATTCAAATCCTAATGAGAATTGGATATGGATAAGGCCCAAAGTGGTTGGGTGCAAATCCTAATCCAACTAGGATTCAAAGTCCTAATGAGAATTGGATTTGGATAAGGCCCATTGTGTTGGGCGCAAATCCTAATCCAATTAGGATTCAAATCCTAATCCAATAAGGATTTTATTCATGGGCCTAATTAGTGTTGAAATCCAAATCCAATTAGGGATTGTGGATTAAATCTAATTGAGGCAAGATTGGAATCCTAATGGAAGTAGGATTTATCATTGGCGCATGGCTTAATTCCATATATGGAATTTGCGCTAATTGATGGTATGAATCCTAATGGAATTTGGTTTCCATTGTTGGAAATAATCTTGGACGTGTGGGCTGATATGTTGGCGAGTATGGCATGATTTATTCAAGCTAAGATTCGGCCAATTATATATGGTAAGTGCTAATGAAGATTGAACTCAAATACCCTCTCTTGATTAGGCAAGAAGCTTGATTCTTTCCAAGCTTCATGATGCGCCAATTCAAGGAGGCATGTGGCTGAACTCTTATGGCAATTCCTTGGAGGAATTGCGCCAAGAGTATAGAAGGAAAGTAGAGGGGCGGCTATGGCTTGAATGCATATAAAAGAAGGGGTATGCGCCCCCCCCCCCCCCCTCTTTGGATGATTAACGCATGCAGAATTCTCATCAAGGCTTGGGTGATTTTTCTTGGACTTGCGCAAGCCCTAGAATTCAAGCCGCCCTCTTCTTTTTGTGGAGCGCCACCCTCTCTTCTCTTCATCTTGCTATTTGGCCGAGAGTCTCCAAGCAAGGGGACAAGTTGGCGTGAAGGGCAAGGAGGAAGGAGAAGGAGAATCCAAGAGGTGATCTTATCTTCCCGAGGCTAGCACCGAGGGTGGAAGGGAGCAACGTTGAAAAGGTCAACGCGTGGATACCTGTAGAGGACGAGCACTTGAGCATCTTCAACTTGGCATCATCGTCCTAACAAGCATTAGAGATATCATCCCTAACACATCCTTGTGTTCTCTCTCTCGCATGGATCCTTGGGAAAGGAATGTGTTTCGGGTGTAATGCTTCTTCCGCTGCATCCTGGGATTACAAAAGTTTTAAATTACACCCGGCATTCCCCAATAGAGTACGCTTGCATGCATTGGCTGTCTGTTGGATGCACATGCAAATCTCTTGATGCTTAAAGTGGCTGGTGGCGCATGCATTTGTATTGGCTGGATGAGAGACGCCCTAATGCTAATTGGTGGAACTTGAGGTGGCTTGTGAGGCTTGAATGGTGGCAACTTATAATATAGTTGTTGGAGCCATTTCGAACATTGCATGTTGATGTTGACTTCCTTTAACCGTAGTTTGCTCTAAGTTATAGGTCATGCACTGCTGACATTAATGTGAAGAAATGTAGGTGGTATGTTGACTAGTCTTCGCCTTTGACATGACTTTGCTGAGCTTGGCTAAAGATTGACTTGATGTTGACTTCTTCAATATTGAGGGCTAATGTGTAGTTGAGGGGGTCGAAGGTGCCTTGTAAGTGCATTACAAGTGCAAATACCCTTGGCTAGAATAACCTATTACAATCACTAAAATAAAAAAACAAGGACTTCAAAATAAATCTTAGGCTGAATCCTAGCTACAACAATAACAACAAGTGCTGAAAATAAGATAATGTTGCAACATACAGAAATTAAACAAGTCCCAAAATATGAAAATGCAATAATTTTCCAAAATGACGTCAAGCACAGTTAAGTCCATGAAGATGCCCTGCATCAGCTATCTCCGGGGGGTGAAGAATTCTCCTCCGGAGAATTAAAATTGAAGCATGTGGCTGTTCTGGTGGTAAGCCTAAAGTGTGGAGATCGTCTCGGTTCCCTGCCCCTACATCATCTTCTTGCTCATATGCGCCAAGGAAGGAGAGAGAGGAAGATGACTTCAATTAGGACTTTAATTAAATTAAATAATCAACCCCTATTTAATCTCCACTAAAATAGGACTCTAATTAAATTAAATAATTAGCCCCTATTTTGTCTCCACTAAAATAGGACTCTAATTAAATCAAATAATCAGCCCCTATTTTATCTCCATTAAAATCTCAAATGATTAATTCAAAATTGATTTTAATTAATCACATAAAATTCATTAATTAAAGCATAGGCGCCAATCCTAGTCTAACTAGCATTCGCCAATCCTAGTCTATCTAGGATTCAATATGCACCTACCTTTTCTTCTCCTTAAGCCCACTTAACTTATTAGTAAGCCCAACTATATAATGGGCTAAGCCCAAGGTCCATTATGCATGTTAATCAACCCATTGGATCCAATCCAATTTAATTCAAGGTCAAACGAGGTTAACTATGGTTAATTTAGTCAATATGCCAAAATGAAAGTTGGCCCTAATAACTTTCTTCCATCCCATCAGGCCCATTGGCACTGATGAAATCTCCCAAATAGATCTGAATTATCCAATAACTGGATCCAAAGGCTATCCAATCAATACGAAAACTCGAGCATCAAGGTGTGCGACCCTGTAGGTTCTTTTGACGTTGGTAGTGCCGACCTAAGGTCACCACAAGCAGTGAGTGGCACCTAGTAGTGCATCGCTAGTCATCGGAATGGATATCGACATCGACATCCCCCCCCCCATCATCGCTAGTCATGACTAAATCAGGTTCTCACCTGGGTATGGCCATACACTTTCAGTCATAGAACCATAATGACACCTGTGGATATCAAGCTTCCCTTAGGAAGGGGCAAATCAACTATCTATTAATTGATCTTCTCATATGGGTCGTGACATACTCAATGACAACCGTTATAACCTCCCAACTACAGTGAGGTGTTAGGTTGTAGCAAAGTATGTCCCTAACCACATAGAAGTGTCAACGACCTCAAGTCTAAGGATCAATACATCTCCTGTCACTAGTGAGGATAACTCATGACACCAAGTCATAGCCTCACAGCAGGTTGATCCAGTATATCTACCACTTATATACCCATATGTCTTCGTTAGCAGCTTGTGCCCAACCAGCCCCCCAACCAGCCCATGTGCCAGTCTCTCATGTACCATAGCTGTCCCATATCTACTAAGGTACTTGACTGGGAATAATAGTTTGAGCACAGATCTAATCTATCTCCAGGGACATTATCATGTAAGTACACAATCACAGATGTAAACAAACAATGATAACGACAATGCCAGAATGATATATATATATATATATATATATATATATATATATATATATATATATATATATATATATATATATATATATATATATATATATAATAGTTTGATCATAGATCCAATCTATCTCCAAGGACATTATCATGTAAGTACACAATCATAGATGTAAACAAACAATGATAACGACAATGCCAAAATGATATATATATATATAAAATATCAATGTTTAGGTAGTACAAAGAAGGACCACAACTAGGTCTCAGGGCATATACATCAACAATCTCCCACTTGCACTTTTTCCTAGAGGTTGAGGAACCTCAACCCCATATCCCTGGCATGACCATCATGCTTCTGCAGCGCCAAAGGCTTGGTCAGTGGGTCTGCTAGATTGTTCTCTGTGTCAACTCTGCTAATCTTGACATCACCCCAATCTACGATCTCTTTGATCAGGTGAAATCTCATGAGTATGTGTTTGGACCTTTGATGAGACCGTGATTCCTTTACCTGCGCAATGGCTCTATTGTTATCACAATAGAGCTCAATGGGATCCACAGCAATTGGAACCACCTGAAGATCAGATATGAACTTCCTTATCCAAACAACTTCTTTGGCTGCCTCAGAAGCGGTGACATACTCAGCCTCAATTGTAGAATCGGCAATGGAGGATTGCTTGAAACTTTTCCAGCACACATTGCCTCCATTCATCTTGAACACATAGCCTGCCTGTGATCTAAAGTCGTCAGGGGGGTTTGACTAGAATGATGCATCAGTGTAGCCCTGAATACTAAGCTCTTCCTGTCCCCCATAGACCAAGAACAGATCCTTAGTTCTTCTCAGGTACTTCAGGATGTTCTTTACAACCATACAATGCTGCAGACCTAGATTGGATTGGTATCAGCTGGTTATGCTCACAGTATAAGCCACATCTAGTCTAGTACACAATATTGCATACATGATCGAGCCTACTATCGAAGCATAGGGCACTCGACTCATGTCATCCCTCTCAACCTGTGTGGTGCGACACTGGCTTTTCGAGAGAGTAAGACCATGTCTCACTGGAAGATATCCTTTCTTGGATTGCTCCAAGTTAAACCTCTCCAGGACCTTATCAATGTAGGTACTTTGACTAAGGGCTAGGAGCTTCTTGGATCTATCCCGGTAGATCCTCACGCCTTCAATATAGGCGGCCTCCCCTAAGTACTTCATCTCAAAACACTTTCCTAACCATGTCTTCACTGACTGAAGACTAGGGATGTCGTTTCTAATGAGTAGTATGTCATCGACATACAAGACCGGAAAAGTCACCAATCTCCCACTGAATTTTCTGTATACATAGACGTCATCTTCACTTTTGATAAAGTCATGATCTCTCACTACTTCATCAAATCGAAGATTCCAAATTCGAGGTTCTTGCTTTAATCCATAAATGGATTTCTTTAGCTTGCAGACCTTACTGGTATCTACAAGATGGATGAAGCCATCAGGCTATGTCATGTACATGTCCTCTGTCAGCTTTTCGTTAAGGAACGTTGTCTTAACATCTATTTGTCATATCTCATAATCATGATATGCAGTTATAGCAAACAGAATCTGAATGGATTTAATCATGGCAACTGGCGACAAAGTTTCATCATAGTCCACCCCGTGGACCTGTTTGAATCCTTTAGCCACAAGTCTACCTTTATAGGTAACTATATTGTCATCCATGTCAGTCTTCCTTTTAAAGACCCAATTACACCCTATGGGTTTTACCCCATCAGGCAGCTCAACCAAATCTCGAACTTGGTTACCTAACATGGAATCCATCTCAGATCACATGGCCTCAAGCCATCTCTTGGAGTCTGGTCCATAGACTACCTCATCATAAGTTCTGGGTTCATCCTCAATGGTGAAGATCACATTGTGTTGGGTCGGCAGCGACCCATACCTCTCAGGTGCACGATGAATACTCCCAGACCTACATGGGACCTACGTCTGAGCCTCAGGTTGCCTAGAAACTGGTGCAGTTGGCTCAGGTTCCATCTCATTTTCCTGTGGTTGCACTTGGACCTCGTCCAAGTCAAACTTGCTCCCATTAACTTCTTTCATGAGAAATTCTTTCTCTAGAAAAACAGCACCCCGAGCAATAAAGACTTTGTTCTCGGTGGGAACATAGAAGTAGTATCATTTGGTTTCCTTGGGATAACCCACAAAGACATATTTATCATATCTAGGTTCTAGCTTGCTAGAATCCTAATATTTGACATAAGCCTCACACACCTCATATGGAATCTTGGAAACACTCTTAGATGGAACATTATTCAGTATGAGAGAAGCTGTTTCAAGTGCATGTCCCCAGAATGAGGGTGGTAGAGTTGCATGACACATCATAGATCGAATCATACCCAACAAAGTTTGATTTCTCCTTTTAGACACACCATTCCATTGAGGTGTTCCAGGAGGAGTGAGTTGGGACAGGATCCCACACTCTCTAAGATAGTCAAAGAACTCACTGCTCAGGTACCCTGCACCACAAACTGATCGAAGAGTTTTAATAGATCTCCCAAGTTGGTTCCCTACTTCATTTCTAACTCTTTGAACTTCTCAAATGATTCAGATTTATGTCTCATTGCTGAGAATCCCCGGACTATTTAAAACAAAAAACAGCGGAAGCGAGCCCGAAATGATATTCTTAATTCAACAATAATGACCGTCTTACGAAGAATACAAAGGATGTGATAAGGTATACCTTACTTAGCAGTTTGATGCTGGCGATGGCTGAGACGCGCAATAGCCCGTCCTCTACAATTGAGCACACTCAGACTGCCTCGAGACTCCTCCGCTCCGCGCACATGCTAGCTTCGGGAAAAGAGATCCACGCCTCTAACTTATTCTCTGCTTGCGCCAATCTTGAAGACCACTCGCCATGAAGAAGGGAAGCGTTGGCAACAAGGAGTGGGCAGCACTACAACTTGTCCCAACCTTGATGCAAGAACTTTTTCTTATTGTCGTCACCAACAAGTCCCTCACGCCAGGAGCAGAGGGGAGGCGACAACAGGAGATGAGAAAAGAGACTAGTGCAAAATCTTCCAAGAGAGCCTTTCTATTTATAATAGAAGCACCAGCTCCTCTTTGGAGATTTTTCCCATGCGGGACTATGTACAGGCGCCACCCCACACCCCTGGGTCTCAGGTTCAAGACTCACCAAGTAAAATGTGCCTATACATATTAATTAACCAAGAGAAAAATTTCTCTTGTCAATTAACGATTTTATTTTATTCATGTGACTAAAGTGCCAAGCCCAACCTTGCACTAAGACCCTTATTTGACATATTTTGACACCTGAGGTCAACAGAGGTCAAACGTGGTCCACTAGAGTCAACTAGTGGTCAAACATGAACAAAATAAAGTCTCATCATCCAAGTTGTACAAGCGTGTCACACTTGTTTATTCCAACAACGATGGTCATGACTAAATCAGGCTAAACCTAGGTGTGGCCACACACTTTTAGTCAAGCACCATCTAGGGGCCCATGGACATCAAGCTTCCCGTAGGAAAGGGGCAAATCCTCTATCGGCAAGATGTACCTCTCGCATTGCTTAAGAAATACCCAATGACAACCGTTATGACCTCCCAGTTACGGCAAGGCGTTAGGTTGTATCAAAGTATATCCCTTACAACACAGAGATACAATCCTCCTCAAGTCAAAGGACAGATAAAACTCTATCACTGTTAGATTCTTCTTGAGACACCAAGAAGAACTCTCACGGCGGGTCGGTCCAGCATATCTCCCTTGATATACCCTTATGCCTACGTTTAGCAACCCGTGCTAACCAGCGCATAAACGAGTCTCACCCGCACCATAGCTATCCCCTATCCACTATGGTACTCGACTTTGGACATAAGCAAATTGAGATAGTAATATCTTGAGGGACATCATCATGTAAACATACATATGCGCAGATGTATAATAAACCATGACAACGACAATGCTAGGATATCTTTAAATATCAATGTATGTAGTACATATGTCTAGACCAAAACATAGGTCTTAGGGCATAACACTAACACTCATCAGGTAGACATAACCATATCTACTGAAGTCATCAGTAAATGTGATGAAGTAGTTGTACCCTGCTCTAGATTGTTTATTGAATGGCCGACAAACATCACTGTGTATAAAATCTAATAAACCTCCTGCCCTCTCACCAGTCTTGGTGAAGGGTGCTTTTGTCATTTTTCCTAATAAACAAGGTTCACAAGTATCAAAATACTCTAAGGAACTTGAATCTAACAACCCATTTGCATGGAGTTGTTGGATGCGATTCTTGTTTATATGGGCTAATCGACAATGCCAAAGAAAAGCACCAACTGAAGCACTCAGTTTGATTCTTTTGTTATTTATGTTACATATAGAGTTATCCATGTCCAAGACATATAACCCATTGCATAAAGTACCCTTCCCATAAAATATATTTGCAAATGAAAAAGAACAAGTGTTCTCTTTTATTTCAAATTTAAAACTTTTCCTTGCTAAACGAGGAATTGATACAATGTTTTTGGTAAGAGAAGGTACATAGTAGCAATTATCTAACTCTAACTGAAGTCTAGAAGGCAAAGAGAGAGTAAAAATTCCTACAGCAACAGTAGCAACCTGTGCTCCGTTTCCAACTCGCATGTCAATCTCTTTAGGCCATACCAATCTACTTTTCTTGAGCCCCTGTATATTTGTATAAATATGAGCTCCGCATGCGTTATCCAATACCCATGACATAGAAGGAGAAAGGTTGACTTCGGTAACATAAATAACTGGGCATGAAGACAAGGCCTTGCCTCTCTTTTCTCATTCTGAAGTCGCACCATATCCTTCAACATATGAGGTGGCCCTCCACATGAATAGCACCGGTTATTCCTGATCCTTTCCATTTTTAATTTCAGTTCCTTGGTCAAGCCTTTCGGCTCAACACACTGAATATCAACTTTAGGAGGATTGAGCCTAACCAATTCATCAAAGAGCTGCTTTAGATTAGTGATAATCTTAGAGGCACTCTTCAATTCACATTGCCCTCGAAACTCAGGCGTCATGTTGGTTAGCATCAGTTCAGCAACCTCCAAAGTATCTGTTTAATGTTTATCATAAGCATCCTTCTCAGCCGCTGAGGCCGAGCATGGAAATGGGTCAGGAATAGGCTGCTCAAGAACATAGAGCTTCCTCTCGACTTTGAGCACAATTCTCAAGTTCATATATCAATCCATCAAGTTGGATCCAACCAACTTGTCCTTCTCCAGAAGGGATCACAGTGCTAATCCACTAGTGTTTGTTGCCATTGTTCTACAACAACCAAGAAATAGCAGATTAGTACTACTGCAAATCATTTAAATTGGACTTGTTTTAAATGATTATGGCTCCCACTATTTGATCGATTTGACAACCCACAAAGTCAATCGGGAAATTCAAAATTTCCTAATGAGATGGGATCCTTATTCCACATGAAGGCTTTACGTCCCACGAGGGTGGGATGAGATGTACAAAGTGACCCATGTTTTCTAAGGTGGGCACACCAGCCGATTGCTCTAAGCAATTTCCCTTATTGAAATAGTCTAGGCATTTCATGTCCAGTGAGGGCTGGATAGAGTATGAAACCCTAACCTCTTAACGATGCCTCTAGAATTTCACCATGTGCCTAGCACTTGTGAAAGACCAGTCAAGTCCATTCCTAACCGTTATGCCCAAGGCCAATGAGTTTCCTTGCAAAGGCACGCCCTGGTTAAAACTAGACTAGGAAACCATTGTCACCGCATACCTTCTAAAGATAAGTGGGGGTGTCCCACGAGGGTAGGAAACAATGCACAACACCATTGATCGATAATTCGATGAGGACTACGTGTTAGAAGGCTACTAGACTTTATATTTTGATTTGAAGGTTTTGAGGTCTCATCCCTTAGTTTTTATCTTATGTCTAACATTACAAGCATGCAATCCTATAGTGATAACATCAAGATAAAACATTACAGGCATGCAAAGGAGATAAGGAAAGCAGTAAAAGGATGATGTGATCATAGCCGATTCATTGAACTAACCCATGCCAAAGGGGTTCAACTCTTGACCTAGGACACAAGCCCCTAAAATAGACCTAGCCTAGCCGACCTCTAGCTTGACCTTCAAGGTTGGCTTCAAGGTCCTCCACACCATGGTTTAGCTCTCGAACCCTAGAGGTACTTTTAAGGAAACCCTAGAAGCACACTCCATAGTTCGGCCAATGCCATGGTCACTCCTTGTTCTGAAAGGACACACTTTTAAATACAAGCAAGTAGACTCGTTTCAGGTGTCACGGCCAAAGGTTTTGGCATACAGGGCTATTGTCACTCCCTGGCACGGCTCCAAAAACTTGTTGTCCCTAACTTGTAGTGTATGCAAGTGCACGGATACTCAAAGTAATAAAGTAAATATCGACCCCACAGAGACCTATGCTGTCAAGTACCAAATAATTGATTTCTTCTTATCTAGGCAATCGAATAAAAAAGCAAGTAGAGAGCGAAAACACACGGGAAAATAATATCAGAGAGAAATTGGGACTAGGGTTTCGTTCACTTAGATTTTCATTGTAAGATCCAAGGATCTTAAGTTCTGGTAAGCATTATTTGGATTTAAATAAAATCAGTAACTGCGATATTTTGTTCATGATTTAAATAAAATTATTGATTGTGAT
>JANTFE010006921.1:22235-32267 GCA_027562315.1 Costus pulverulentus
CAACATTGGTAGCATCAACTTTTAGTTTGTTAGGGGGCATCTTGACCCTCTTTTAGGAAGTTAGGGGTTGTTGGCTTATCCAACAACCCTCATGTGTCTTGCATGTGACCCTTCCCCCCTCTTGATCTATAAAAGAGGGCAAAGGGTTAGTTTCTCTTCAATTTTGCGGTACTAGTCTCCTTCCCCCATGCGAAGGTCTAGGTCCAGTAAGCTCCGAGAGACTTAGCTGTGAGTCCCTTTGTTCCAATTTCTGTACTTCATTTTATTTCAATCAAAAGGGCCAGAGTGACACCGAATTGCTCTGAGCACCTCATCCTATTTACTCATAGTCCCCTTGAAGTGTTCCAGCTTCTCTACGACTCCGGCAGTCCCACTTGTGCACCCAACCTTTGCGCGCCCAGCCTTTCAACTCTGTCTTGGACGAGCGGATGCCCTTCTCTTCGCTGCATCGTGAAGGAACCCCGACTGCGTGCACATGCTAAGGAAAATTGGCTCTACAAGCAAGGTTAATCATTTGAGATATTAGAATCGTGTTCTTTGGCATTTTCAGCTCGCTAGTATTGCTCAAGTCGCATCTACACGGCAATATTTTCATCGGTTCTCCCAGATTCCCACCGACGCACTTTCATCTCCCTTGTCTCAAGACCCTCTCAGATTTTCCACATCATTGTCTCCACCTCCTTAGAGTACTGAGCTAAGGACCAACCCTCCTATAAGTTTAGCTACGTCACACACTGTCCCATTTAAGTCATAGCGCCCCTTCCACTTGGCCGGCGGCGATGGCATTTCATGGTCATCATAGGATGGGTGGCCAGGGGTGACGCCTGAGTCGAGGACACCGATGATGATCCCCTCACCCATGTTGGTGGCATTCCACATGCAATCAAATCGATGGTAGTTAATTCCTAGGAACTTTGTCGTGTGGGTGGTGAGGGGTTGATAAATGAGGGATGGGTAGGAACGAAGGTACCAATCAAGCTTTGATAGGGCATGCACCTCCCTTGTGGTGAGCATGACAGAGAAGCCAGTCATTACATTGCTATAAGCATGGATGATGTGCGAGCTCACGAAATCCCAGCCATAGGAGTTGAACCCCAAGGTTTTAGTAGCATTCTCCAATAGTGATGAATATATATCCACCCACCGGTTCATAGTAGTCATGACCCTACTTTGAGGGCTTTTGACATGCACAATATAGACCTTCAGCTCATCAAGATCAATGCATTCATTAACAACACATAAGTTGGGAACAATGAAAGAGATAGAAAGGCAAAGGATCAAAGGATTGAGTTGCTTTTGGCGAGGAGCCATTGGATTAAGTGAATAAGGTTATGCTTTTCAAAGGCATGAAAGGTACTTGGAGTTTTATAGCGGTATTTTTGAACTGAATGACCAAAAATACACCTTTTGGCCTTAATGTCATAGCTAAATATCTTATGTTTGGTGGATAGAGACAGTTGGATATTGGGATACAATTAGAAGATGATTTGTTATTGAAATAATTTTTTTTCCACCAACAAGTTGTTATGTCCTTATTTATGTTTTGTGTTAACACCATAATGATCAATTTTAAAATTTATTAATATATTTAACTAGAATATGATATATAATGATCATATTAAAATTTATTAATGTATTTAACTAGAATATGTTGTATACATATATAAATATAACATATTCTAGTTAAATACATTAATAAATTTTAATATTGATCATTATGGTATATTTATGATATTGAAAAGATATCATTGCAAGATGATAGATGAAAGAATTTACCACCTTCTCTAGATATTTACAATCTAATATGCAAGATAGTGTTGCCAACTTATGGGAATTTAGTTAATGAAATCAAAGAGTAGTGAATGAACCCAACTCTATATACTCCACTACAAATGTGTCAAGTTAAAGGCAATGAAGCATTGGAAGGTGGATAGCAATCGTACGACCTTACACAAGAAAAACAAGGATTAGAAAGTAAAATAAAATCATGCCACCATGACAAATACTTGCCAAGCTGTATCACAATGCACCAATGCAAATACTTAGTCTAGTCTCACATTAACAACACTCATATGACAAATGATCCTTCTTTTGCATAAATAGACATTCATGAATATTCCTTTGTCGGATTTAGATATAGGTAACCACTACAAGCTTTGTATGAGTACTATATCTACCCAACTATATCAAAAATCTATTTTGTAACAACAGTAGTTAGAGCAAGAAAATGTCAATCACTAGAATAGAATTATGAATGTAACAACAAACTGCAACACAATGACATTAGAACAAGGTACAGAAAAAAGGAGCTCATCTCTACCAAAGCATGAAATGAGAAAAAAAAATTTCACTGTCACTTCCCTCATATGATTAGTTAGACGTAATTGTGCTGACATCATGTTGGTCAGGGTGTGACATTCACTACTACCAACTTCCTAGAATTTAGAGCATCAAGTAGATGAGAAGTAAATAAACCTAACTTTGTGTATATTCTACAACAAATGCATCATCTTAAGTAGAATTAAGCATCAGAATATGGGCTACGATCGTATGACTTACTCAAGAAAAACAAGTATTAAAAGGCAAAAATAATAATAATAAATATACAACCACAAGAAGTGACTGCCGAGATCGAAAATGATTTTCAAGAAGCTTGTCATCTAAAGCCATTGGATAGAATGATCTTATTTGAAAACTTCAATGCATGTTGCAATAAATGCTATGTAATAATCAAATTTGGCGTGAAAATGCAATCACCAAGATCTACCAAAATGTAATATGGCAAATACTTCTCCAATCTCACATCAACTTCACTAGTCTGACAACTGATCCTACTTTAGATAGAATAGACATTCATGAATATCTCTTCATCTGTTCTAGATTTGAAAATTGATACAAGTTTCATATAAATATTATATCTAAACAAGGGCATCAAAAATCTATTTTTGCACAGTAGTTTGAGCAAGAAAATTTCAACCACCAAAACAAAATTATTAATGTAACAACAAGCATTAGAACCAAGATAGGATGCACTTCAAGTGTTGAAACTATTACTGCATTGAACATGGCAATGAAATGCATTGGTCAAGGATGCAACAGATGATGGAGCATAATGTAATTGGAATAAGGTAGTGATCAAAGTAGAGAAATGAGGAGCGCATCTCCGCCAAAGCATGAAATTGGACTTGCTAGAAAATACAAATGCTTTAAACATAGGCAATCTTAGAAACAATGAGTAACATAAAGCAACAACAAAGGATATTTTTATCAAAGGTATTAATCAAGAGGGAGAAAAAAAAACTCAACTTTGGTAAATATGAACCTGCACTTATGTTGATTTTCATGTTATAGGGTAAATTTACAGAGAATGAACAGACTAAAGGAAGGAGATCCCAAATCAGATTTACCATCTCTCAAGACACTAAGCTTTGTAAAAATAGAGCTCAGCAACAATCATGTTCCATATCAATCAGGACTGCTTCTAAATAATTTTACTCTCACATATCAAGTCTGCCATTGGAATAACATTAACAAACTAGGAAAAAAATAATTTAAGAATGCAAGCTTACTTGTAATTGATGCAAGAAGAAATCATCATCATTTTCTAATTGCAATGATTGGGAGGCACCAAATTTAATGTTTAATTCTCCTTCGAACATCACAATCCATGCCACTAGAACTAACACTTCACGGAATTGCTTACAAATTGTAATATAAATACAATAATACATGAATTGAGTTGTTTAATGTTGCATCGATTCATTGACTCTACATGCATGCATACAACTAAGTTGCACATGCTATCACCCCAAAATAATGGATATTGGACTTCTCACTACATGTCTTGTTGTCAAAGACACCCATCTCAATTGCCCACCCTGTGCACCTGATTTAATGCTTATTGTTCTATTGACGCTAAAAGTGAAGCTCTTCTTCTCTCTCTATACCTTGAACGAACGAATCGTGGGCACCACTTCTACAGAGATGCCCGTTGGTACATTGACTAATGCTTGGTATTGTGATATTGACTCCCCAACATTAGTCACTATGCGCATAATCATCACTGTGCTTGATTGGTTTGCCAACAAATGAACCGTAATCGAAGGATAATTCAATTGTGCTTCATTGATGCTCTTAATCCTCGAGCAATGAATGTGTTTTCTAAGAATAGTATGCATGTCATCATCAATGTAGCCGAGGCTGCAAAGATATGGGTAGAAATCTTTTAATCTGAGGTCGTAGACAATCCCTAGATCAATGGCCTTCTGTGGGTCAACATGGCCAGCACCAAGCGCAAACAAGTCAGCCTACAAGTTCCTCGCATCCAAGATGGGCTGCCCAGTGTTATCACTCATGTATGCAGTCGTCATGATAGCGGATTTGACGGCAGTGGATGACCAATGAGGGTGTGCCTTCATGATAAGTGCAGCGATGCAATTAGAGGTGCGGGCAAGACATAGATATCCCGGACTCCATGTTGAATTTCTGAGAGAACCAAGCAGCGAGAACATTGATGTGTGGTCTTGTGATGTCCGGCTTTAGGATGCCATGCGTGAATTTGCTCAGCTCATGAGAGGAGAAGGAGGAGATCGCAGGTGAGTGGGTATGCCCATGACAGTGCCGGAGAAGAGAAAGGTGGCAATTGGGAGCCGGGTAGAGTTTATGTAGGCCTTGATCTTAAGTCCATCAGCATAGGAGATGTGTGATGTTGGGAGCACAAGCAGCTCAGCGAGAGTTGTGTATCCATGAAATGGTCCGTTAACGAGGATCATGCCGGCGCCGCCGGCACTCTTAATGATTTGGCCCTTGTTGATTCTACCGCTCAAGCCATTGTCGCAAACCACTATCTTTCCACGAACATCCAATCCATTCAAGGAGCCATTGGTGCAATGGGCAGTGTCCTTATTACCAAAGAGACCGAAGTACACGACGGGAGCAGATTGGACCCAAAGTCATGTGGTTGATAACTAGATTGTCCTTGGAATTGTTGCCCATCTCATAACTTCACAATGGACAAAATGGACCGATGCATGTGCTCGTAGCCACTGTGAGCAACCATGCTACATCATTTATCACAGAGCTAGGTTTTGGCCCCAAGTTGCTAGCACTGCAACAAACGAAGACTCTCTTCTTCATAGCATACAAGCCACTAATGGCAAGTGGATCTTCATAGAATGGGCTTGGTTCATCTTCTCCCAGTGAGATTGAGAGCACATCAACGCTGTCATCCAATACAGCATCAATGGCAGCGACAACATCGTCACCATGGCAGCACCCCGAGCACACCTTATATGTGGCAATGTGGGCTCATTATGTCTCGCATTTACATAGTATTTTACTATACCTTTTTTGCATAATTTCTCCTAGTATTATCATGTTTTCACTTATTTTGACTTAAATACTTTTGTTTATTTGGAATCTTCACCTTTCTTCGCTTTTGTCATATTTCAAGTGAAAAGGGCCAAATTTTGATAGATTTTGATGAATCCAAGTGCATAGATGAATTCTACAAGTCAAGACGAGGTTGCCCATCAAATTTCATGCAAATCAGAGCTTGTTTGGAAAATATGGCCTGCCTGTCATAATTATTATGGCCATATAGCCTGCTTGTGATATTTTTTATGGCCGTATTTTATACATATTTAACTCAGTATAAAATACCAGAAATCCGCATAGAGAAATATGCCTTGCCCATAAAAGAAATGCCCATGAAAGAAATCACAGCCGTAATTTGTTGAAGAAAATCCACAGAAAGAAATATGGCCTACTATGATAATTTTCATGGCTGTATTTCTGACGGGTTTATTTTTAGAATAGTACAGAAAGTAATACGGTCGGCCATATTTATTTTCACGGCCATATATATTTCTGCCAAATTCGGTTTTGACCTTGTTTCTTGCCCGATTCGGCTCATGTTTTAGCCAAATTTTCGGGAAAACCTAATTAGGGGTTGAGGAACTTTATAAGCCATCATGGGATCAATTATTCGGATTTTTTGGCTGATTTACAAGGAGAATTTGACAAAAAAAAAAGTGAGAGCTAGGGCAACAGGCAGCGAACGACATTTTCCCACCAAAAATGCTTTGATTTTCCAACCGGCTAGCATCGATCTTCAACAGGAAGCCTTGCACTTTACCTTCCTACTCGATTCTATTTTTATTTTGCCAATTGTAATTGAAAACATGGATCTTTACAACATTGATATCGTTATTATGTTAGGGCAAACTTATTATTCAGGATTATGGTTGTAACCCACTATGTTTTCATGGCTTAATCATTAATTTCTCTTTTATGAAGTAATTTACTTGTATTAGATTCAATTATTATTGTGTTTATTACATGTTGATTACTGGCCATAGTTTGCATGCTTAGAGACATCGCAAGATGTACTGAGAGGTGAATTGCGATGTTAGATCTATAATTTTTGGATAAGTTGATTTGAACATGAGAATAGTTCGAATTGGCTTGAGGGATTTTATAGATTTATTAAGAACTCATTGGGTTTATCTCGAATTAATAACCACAAAAGTAGGGGATTGATTCAGATAAATACCGGATTGTACTACCGAGAGGGGGTAATCTGTGCATACGGATAAATCCCCGTCATTACAGTAAGTCCTTCTTAAGATATCTATAGTTAGAAATGTCATGAAACATAGTGTGGTGAAACTAGAATCCTAAATTTCCATCAATTCAATTACAACCAAAGCCTGTTTTACTGTTTCTGCAATTTAATTAAGATAAAAACCACCTTCTTTCTGAATTGTTTAGCTAATAATCCTAAGTAGAGTCAGTACTTGGTCATTGGTCCCTGTGGGATCGATATATTTATTACTTCGATTTGTCCATGCACTTACGGAACACATCAAGTTTTTGGCGCCGTTGCCGAGGACCAATTTTGCCGATATTGACTCAATCGAAGGACAGATAGACTAGACTTTTGTTTTTCTTTTCTTTGCTATTTAATTCTGTTTCTTTATGTTATTGAACTTATTATCTATTTTCCATCTTCAACTTTAACAGTTAGTTGTTTATGCCCAGGTGTTCCAGAAAGCTAATTGAGGAAGAACCAAAACCAGAGAGAACTTTTTGCCTGCGCAGAAAGCATTGCTCGCCCCAACATCTAAGATGGGCAATCAAAGATCTTTAAAAGACTATGTAGCCCCAAACCTGCAAGGGGTTCGCTCTAGTATTGCTCGCCCCAACATTGAGGCGAATAATTTTGAAATCAAGCCATCTTTACTTTCCATGGTTCAGCAGAACCAGTTTGGAGGCTTGCCGTTTGAGGATCCTAATATACACCATTCCATATTTCTTGAATACTGTGATACATTAAAGTTGAATAGTGTTTCTAATGATGCTTTGCGACTCAGACTTTTTTCTTTTTCTCTTAGGGATAGGGCTCGTGCTTGGCTTCACTCTCATCAGCCAGGTTCCATAACAACTTGGGAGGAGATTTCCAATGCTTTCTTGGCAAAATATTTTCCACTATGTAAGACTGCACAGCTTAGGAACCAGATCACGAGCTTTATTTAGAAAGAAGGAAAATTGTTATTCGAAGCATGGGATCGATTTAAAGAGCTTCAGAGGATGTGCCCACACTATGGTCTCGACAAGTGGGTAATCATTCATACTTTCTATAATGCTTTAACTTACAATACTCGTATGACAGTTCACGCTGCCACTTGCGACACTATAATGAATAAAAGTGTGGAGGATGCAATAAACTTATTTGAAGAAATGGCTTTGAACCACTGTTAGTGGACAATTGAGAGAGGGTCGTCATCCAAGGCGCTAGGTAGGTATGATTTAGATCCTATCACTTCGCTCGCTGCCAATATTGATTCCCAAACTTATAAAATTGATTCTTTGAATTTAAATCCTGCCACAGTTAATTCTATTTCATGTGAGATTTGTGGTAATGCAGATCATTATACACAAGAATGTCTGTTGGGAGTTTCTACACAGGGTGAGTGCAACTCCGAGAAAGCTAACATAATTGGGAATTTATAACAGAAGACCTCAGAATGACTCATATTCTAGCACTTACAACCCTCGTTGGAGGAACAATCCCAATCTCTCTTGGAGGAGCAATCAAAATCAAGCACCTCAAGGTAACAATTGACAGCCCCCCTGGCTTTCAACAAAGATAATATAATCAGCCTCAAGCTCCCCAGAAGTCGAATCTGGAGATTCTAATGGAGACATTTATTGCTACTCAGACCAAGCAGAATGATGATTTCAGGCAATAATTTAGATATGTCGGCGAGTCTATTAAGAATCTAACTTCTAATATGGAATTTATGGAAACCCATCAGAAGATGTTAGAGACTCAGATAACTCAGCAGGATAGTTCTTTAAGTAGGTTGACAGGTAGACTACCAGGGAAACCAGAGGTAAACCCACGTGAGCATTGCAATGCCATTACAACACGCAGTGGGAAACAATTGGATGAGCCATGGGCACCAGACACAATGCAAGATCAAGAGGTGCAGAATTCTGAATCCACAGGGGAAGAGGAAAACAATGGTGAAATATCTTTGGAAGATAGGGAACTGGAACTAGTTTATGTACCACCACCTCCCTACAAATCGCCAGTACCTTTCCCTTAAAGATTGGTGAAGGCTAAACTTGACAAGCAATTTGAAAAAGTTTTAGAGGTACTTAAAAAGCTTTATATTAATATATCTTTCAATGATGCTTTGTCACAGATGCCTTCATACACCAAATTCTTAAAAGAAACATTGTCCAACAAGAGATAGTTGGAAGAGCATGGAACAGTCACACTCACTGAGGAATGCAGTGTAATAATTCAGAATAAAATGCCACCGAAGCTTAAAGATCCAGGGAGTTTTTCTATTCCTTGTTTGATTGGTGATATATCTATTGACCATGCTTTATGTGATTTAGGGGCTAGTGTCAGCTTGATGTCACACTCTATTTGCAAGAAGCTAGACATTGGAGACTTAAAGCCCACTTCTATTTCTCTACAGCTAGCCGACTGCTCTGTACTGCATCCCATAGGTATTCTTGAGGATGTGCCTATCAAGGTTGGTAAGTTTTTTATACCTACTGATTTTGTTGTCCCCAAGATAGAGGAGGATTCTAGACTTCCAATAATTTTAGGTCGCCCCTTTTTGGCGACAACTGGTGACATGATTGATGTTAAGAATGGGAAGCTTACTTTCAAGATAGGTGTGGACTATGTTGATTTTTATCTAACAGAAAATCTAAAGAAACCTTCTTTTGCAGGATCCTGTTACAGTGTTAAAATCCTATTGGATGTTTTATCGTCGACCGTTGATTCCAGGGCAAAGAAGGATCCGCTCGAAGTGTGCCTAACCACAGGTGATTGCAATGATGAAGAGAAGGAACACTTGGGTACAGCAGAAGGTAAACCCGATGAAGAAAAAAGGTATGAATTTAAATCCCTCCCAAGCAACCTCAAGTATGAATTTGTTGGAGAGAACTCTACTTTTCCTGATTATTAATGCAAATCTTGATACTTCTAAGACTACTAGGTTTTAGATTAGCTTCGGCAACATTAGAAAGTGATTGGCTATACCCTTGATGATATAAAAGGAATTAACCCAACTGTTTGTATGCACAGAATATTTTTAGAAGAGGGGAGTAAGCCATCGATTGAGTATCAGAGAAGGCTCAAACCGAACATGAAGGAGGTAGTGAAAAAAGAGATTCTTAAACTCCTAGATGCTGGAGTTATCTACCCCATCTCTAACAGCCAGTGGATGAGCCCGATGCCTATTGTGCTGAAGAAAGGAGGGATTACGGTGATGAAAAATGAAAACAACACTCTTATTCTAACAAGAATGGTAATAGGGTGGCGAACGTGCATTGACTATAGGAAGTTGAATGACGTCACTCGAAAAGATTACTTTCCCCTTCCTTTCATTCACTAGATGGTGAAAGTCCCCTTGACAAGGGGATGAAACCCTAATAGGCGCATGTAAGGGATTTAAACAGCGGAAGAGGGTTTCTAGATCTATTGCATGCTTTACGATCAACATTAAA
>JANTFE010006923.1:3346-17373 GCA_027562315.1 Costus pulverulentus
TGCATGAAATTCTAGGTAAATGCATTGTTTAGTGAATGCAATCTTGAAGTGAAATAATTCTTTTGAATAAAATAAGCATATTTGCACATGTTATTGAGTTGATATCAACTGATTAATCTAGTTAATCTTTATAATCTTTTATGTTATTTGTTGGGAAAAAGAGATCCAAATCCATGAAAAAGGATGACTCCCCTACTTGGCACTGTAAAAAATTAACAGTGGGACCTAAAGACATGGGTTGAAGTCCACAAAAAGAGAAAGAATAACTCCTCTTCTTGGCATTGTGTTCACAATGGTACCTAAGACAAGAGTTGAAGTTCATTGCAAAAGTGTGTATCTATGTAGATGCATGCCAAGAGAGAGTTCCTTTGACATTGACTCCTCTGTCTCAAGAAAATTCTATCTACCTATGAGATATGAGTTCTATTATGTGTGGTTATGTGACCAACATACTCTAAATTCGTCATCGGAAATGGGTGGTAATCTATTTAGAGAATGTCAAGGACAAATAAAAAAAATGAGTGGAAAAAGATTTGGAGATCCTATTCCTGTAAACAAAAACATATTGGATGAAAATCTCAAAAACAAGATTAATTCATGAGGTTGAAATTCTATTACTATGCATATTGCGAAATTTTATTCTCACGGTACTGTATTTCTCAGCGGACATTCTTGGGCCAAATACGGTACTACCGTATTTTCCTGACGATCTTTCACGGTACCGTATTTGGCAACGTTTTTGACCAGAAGGTTTCAGCAGAAATACGGCACTGCCGTGGTCGTTTACACGGTGCTGTATATTCCAACATTTTTGACCATAATCTTTTGGAATAATTACGGCAGTACCGTGAGGTTTTCCACGGTGGAGTATTTTATGCAAATTCTGACCAGAAGGATTTGGAAAAAATACAACACTACTGTATTTTTAAGAAAAACTCTCATGGCACCGTATTTTGTGCTTGGAACTCACAGAATAAAATACGGCACCGCCGTATGAATCTTCACGGTGCCGTATTTTGGAACTCAGAATTCTGATTTTTTCGCCCGATTCTTGCAAAGACCATATCTTTTGATCCAGACATCCAAATTGAGATCCAAAAGAGGCGGTTGACTCGTCTTTAAGAGGAGGAAACACAAAAAGTGAAAGGAGGGAATTTTATCATGAATCCACGGAGAAATTGAGGGAGAGACGGAATTGCTAGGGTTCATCGGTTCTCCACCTACAGACCACCTCCGGCCACGCAATTTGACAGAGAACTTCACCTGTTGAAGGAGAACACGCATCTCAAGTTCTAGAGCGTTCAGAGTTAAATTGAAGGAGAAATTGACACAACAGTGGTGACAGCGCTGTTCAAAGCATATTACGGGCTGTAATTTCAAATTACAGCCCTGTTTTGTAATCTTTGTTCCCTCTTTTTGATTCCTTATCACTCTGAGAACATGTTTTATTGTAATCCTTTCATCATGGTAGCTTAATCTTTTTATGGGATATGGGGGTGTAATCTCTTTGTTTCTTAATGGCTAGAAAACCCTAATTTTGTCAAACTGATTTTATTACGATAATTTTACTCTTGTGATTGATTGTTCTTTAATTCTCCTTTGTGTCTTAAATATCAGCATGTTTTAGAATTTTCCAAAATAGACCGAGAGGTTGATTGTTTGAAATTTGGAACCCTAGGAATTATTGAGTTTAGAACTATCATAAGAGATTAGGTAGTTCTTTGAATTCTGATTTTTAGTGATTTTATTGCCATGTTGAAGTTCTAATACTTAGGATTGAGTTAATGTGTAGACTTGATTTGATATTGCAAGAGATTGAGTATCGAGTCATTGGAAACCCTTGAGTAAAACTAGTGTTGAGACTCGGATACACGAGAGTGATCTTTGAGTTTCCACTTGAGGTGATCAACCTAGAATTCGGATGCACGAGAGTGATCCTCGAGTTCTTAGTTGATGATTTACTTATTCTCAGCATTGAATAGATCTTGCACGAGAGTGGGGATCGGTTCTTTGTATGGTTGTTTGCGCGAGAGCGAGATAATTTATTTATGAAGTAAATTATATCTTTATCGTGATAGAATTAGATTGACAAATACTTATCTTAATCTAGTCATTAGAAATTAAAGTAGATGAACCCCTAGTCCCAATTTCCTCTCTGATATTTTCTCCATGTTCTTTTCGATAGTTTGATTCACTATTTTCCGATTGCCTAGCTAGCGAGAAATCGATTATTCAGTACTTGACAGCAAGGTCTCTGTGGTTCGAAATTTTTATATTACTTCGAGTATCCGTGCACTTGTGGACACAACACTCTAAACTAAATTTTTGCGGTTAACTCTGGATTTGTTGTCTCTGTTGATACCCTCTATTTTTATTTTGTCCACTAGCATTATTGTTACTTTTACAAGATAGGTTAGGATGGCTTCTCCAACCTGGGTTGTAGATATTAAAGTAAGCGTCATTATTTCTACCTTGATTGTACCCCCCTATTGCATTAACTTACTCACTGCCTTGATCAATAATAACCTTACACTCTTCAGCATAGTGCCCATAGTTCCCACATACATCACAAATAACAAAAGAACCAGCAGCAGTTTGCATATGAAAAGAATCTAAATGATTACACAAAGAGTCTACCTTTTCTGCTAGAGAACACCAACCATCACCATCATTCTTACCATGAGGAGGACAATACAACACTCCTCTCTCAGTAGTCCATTGGTTGTGTTTTAGCACCATCTCTTCAATCAACGCGTAGGCATCTTCAACGGTCTTCTTCATTTGTGCTCCTCCTACAGCAGTATCCACAGTTAAGCGAGTGTTGTAAAACAAACCATTATAGAAAGTTTGAATTAAAACCCAATCTTCTAATCCATGGTGAGGGCACTTCCATTGTAACTCATTGAAGCACTCCCATGCTCCACTAAGTGATTTGCTATCCCTCTGTGCAAAGCCCGTGATCTAGTTCCTCAATTGAATCATCCTACTGGGTGGAAAATATTTCAGCAGGAAAGCTTTTGACATTTGCTCCCAAGTGGTGAATGTTCCAGTTGGATGATAATGTAGCCAGGCTTTTGCTCGGTCCCTGAGGGAAAAATGAAACAATCTCATTTTAAGAGCATCGTCAGACACACCATTAATTTTTATCGTATCACAAAATTCAAGAAAGAGAGATAAGTGTTGATTGGGATCTTCGAGAGGAGATCCTCTAAATTGGTTTTGCTGGATCATTGACAGGAAAGCTGGTAAATCTCAAAGTTATTTGCATCAATTGCAGGCCTAGTTATACTAGAATGAATTCCCTATGTATTCGGGGCTGCATAATCTCTAAGTGTCATTCTTTCAACCATGATTGATTCTTCTTCTATCTCCTCTGCAAACCTCAATTTCCTGTGCAATCTAAGAGTTTTATTAATTTCAGGATCAAAAGGCACTAATGGTCCTAATCTAAGATTCCTGCGCATAAACAAGTAAATGGTTAGATAAGTTCAGAATTTTGCAGAGAATAAAAGAAAATCAGAATCTATCACAGAAAGTAATAAAAACAAAAACAAAGGTTTAGTCTAGCAATACTATCAATTATATCAATATTAACAAAAATAAGGTCCCCGGCAACGGCTCCAAAAACTTGTTGTAGTCTGCAAGTGCACGGATACTCGAAATAATATTTAAGATATCGAACCACAGAGACCTCGTTGTTAAGTACCGACGAATTGAATTCTCACTAGCTAAACAAATCGGGAATGATGAAAGTAAACGATCGAAATGGTATACCGAAATATCAGAGAATAAAACTGGGACTAGGGGTTCATCCACCTTAGTATTTATGACTAGATATAATTAAATGTTCATTAATCTATTTTCGTTATGGTAAAGATATGACTTACTTAAAAAAGAAATTAACTCGCTCTTGCATAGTCAATTTACAAATAACGATTCTCACTCTCGTGCAAGATCTATTCAATGTTTAATATAAGTAAACTTCAACAAAGAGATTAAGAATCACTCTCGTGCATACCATCTCAATGTTGAGATCTCAAGCAAAACTAAGCATTCTCATACCTTAGTTTCACAGGTTTTACTTAAGGTTTTCAAAGAATCCAATATCTATCTCTAGCATATTTTCAAGTCTAAAGCAATAATAGTTTCTAGATCAAAACATCAACAAGAATTAAACTTCTAAAATCTAAAGATAAGAATACAACTAATCTCTTACGATGAGTTCCTACCATAATTTCTAGGGTTCTAAATTTTGCGTATCATCTTCTCAGTTCACAGCATAAAACTCTAACACATGTTAATGATTGAAACTAGAGGCGATTAAAGACATTAATCACTTAAGTAAAATTACCATACCAAAAATATATTGATGGAGTAGAGGTCATCTAGTCATTGAAATATCAAGGGGATTATACCCCCATGTCCCAAAAGAAGGTTTAAGCTAGCATGATGGAAGAATTACAGTAAAACATGGTTTTAGAATGACTACAAATCAAAAGGGAGGAGTAAAAGTTACAAAATAGGGTTGTAATCAAAATTACAGCCGTAATTTGTGTAGAGTCGCGATGAATAGTGTATGCGACCACATTTTTGTTGATTTCTCCCTTGATCGACCTCCTTTCACTTTGAAATTTCTGTGTCATGTTCTCATTCCTCAAGCGAAGCTTCCTTTCAAATATCGTGGCTGGAGATGGTCTGTACGATGAACGGCGATGAACCCTAGTGCGGCAACGATTCTCTAAAATTCTCTGTGAATTCTTAATCAAAATTGTTCATTTTGCTTTGAATATCTCTCCCTGCTAATTCTGAGTCTTCCCCATTTTACAGATCTTCAATTGGTGCCCTAAATCTAGAGAAATCATCTTTTTTAAGTTTTCGGCAGAAAAATCAGGAAACTGGGCTGATAATTACGGTAATGTGATGAACATCATGGTACTGCCGTAATGGCTTCGGAGGTTTCTGTAAGAAATTTGTCTAAAATTACGACACCATAAAATTCATCATGGTAGTGCTGTAATCTTCTCTTTTGTCTCTGAAAGTTTCTGTATGAATTCTGTCCAAAATCATGGTACCAAAAAATTAATTACGGCAGTGCCGTAATTCGTTTGAGATCCTCTAAAGTTTCTGCCTGAATCTGGACTGAAATCATGGCACTGTAAAATTTATTATGGCAGTGCCGTAATTTCCCAAAAAATTTGCTGCGAGCTGCTGCCGTGAAATCCATTACGGTATTGTCATAATCTCATATTACGGCCGTGAAATGTATTAGGGCACTACCGTAATTTGGCTAGAAAGCATCGTTTGACTTGAAATTTGATGTTTAAACTCCTCTTGATGATTAGAACTCGTCCATGCATTGAAATTGCTCGAAAACTCGTGATAATGATGCTTTTTTATCTGAAATTTATCAAAAACCAAGAAAGGTGTAGATTCTGAAGTATTTGACAAATAAGTCATAAAAATCAAACAACATTATGATCCAAAAGACTGATTAATAAGTATGAAAAACACTATGAAATTTAGAGTCATCACCGTCACTATTGTGAATAGCGAACATAATGATGTACCTAGAGAGCCTATTGAGAATTCTGCACTCGAAGATTTGGAAGACAAGCCTGAGGAGACTTCACCTAAAGTAGAGAAATTATAGGAGAAAGAGAAGGGGGGAAAATATGTAGGTCCGCTTGCATATGTTCCACCAATTCCTTTCCCCCAGAGGCTATTGAGAGCGGATCAGAGAAATCTTGATATTAGAAAATCTGAAGTAAAGAGCAGCCAGGTAAGTGAGCTCATGGAGATAGCAAAGGTGATCCTAGAAACGTTTCAATTGCCTGCCAAGTTAGTAAGATCTTTATAGAACATGCTTTATGTGATTTAGGGGCGAGTATAAGTTTGATACCCTCATATATGATTGAGAAAGTAGATAGCAAAGAAATGAAACCTACAGAAATTTTCCTTTAATTTGCTAATGGTTTTGTTCAACAGCCTATTGGAATTTTAGAGAACGTGTTTGTTAAAGTTGATGACTTTTCTATTTTCACTAATTTTATGATTGTTGATATGAAAGAAGATACTAAGTCACCAATTATTTTAGGCAGACCATTTTGGCAAGTACAGGGGCCATTATAGATATGTTAAATGAGAGATTAGTGTTGAATTTTTGTGAGAGAGAATTGATATATGATTTTTCTTCGAAAACTAAAAGGCTTTATTTTGTAGGATCCCACCAATCCTTTGAAGTGAAGGGAAGCAAGTCCAATGATGGAAATATCATAAAATTTGATGAAAGTCCGTTGGAAAATTCTTGAAGCATAAAAGGGATAAAGAGGAGAAAGATGGAGCATGGGCACTATCACAAATTTCAAAATTAAGCCTACGTTATGACTTGGAAAGGCGTGGAGATGAATAACTTCCCATTATTCAATACGCCTCTGATCCACCTGAAGGAAGATAAACACTGCGTTGGTCAAGCTAATGACCTTAAACAAGCGCTTCCTGGGAGGCAACCAAGAGGCTTTGAACTTTATTCCAGCATTTTTAGTTTCAACTTTTCTTTACTTAATTTATTTTCTTAGAATTTTTAGAGACTTTTATCAGCAAGTTTTGATGAACTTTTATATAAGAAAAACATTCTAAATTTGTTGTTTTATGTGTTGGAATTTTTCAAAAATTTTCTGAAATTTTTCTATAGAAAAATGGAGTCAAAACGCGATAATTACAGTTGAGGCCGTAAATAACGCACAGGCCGTGATTTCAATTGTAAAGGGACTGTGCACATATAAGCAATTACGGCCGTAGCTATAAATGCTTTACGGGCCGTAAGTTCCTATGTTCCGAACTTTACGGGCAAACTAGGGTTTACGCCTATCTCCATAAATCATTGATTTTTGATGATTTTTTTAACCTCTTGCGATGAAACCTTTCCTCAGACTTTCCTCCACCATTGAAGTGTCTTTTCCGATGATCTTTCTTCAGATTTTGGCTAGATTTCGAGGAGAAGCGGCGGACATTCGCAGAACACGAGTTTTATCGCCGACGACCGATTTCAACCCGATATCTCTTTGGATTTGTGAGCAAACTCTCCCCAGTTCTACTTGTTAGTTTTTGCACTAGATTTGCATGATTCCAGTATAGACTTGGTGGAAGTTGCTTAAGATTCTTGGATTGATTTCTGCAAATCCATTTTTGGGCGATTTAGCTGTCACTGTAGCACCGCTTTTTTCATATAATTTACATACAAATTTTTGTTGGTTGCTTGATACTATGACACCGAGGAGATCAATGAGGATTAGACCCTATGTGGCTGTGATGAAGAGTAGATATATTGGACCCGCTCCGCAGTATATGTATAGGATGATATCTAGAGTTTACCCGGATACTTTTTAGCGGATCGTCTATGACAACTCCGATCCTGAGACTCAGATGCAGACATTAGAGGCTCTGAGCACACCCACGGCTCCTAGTACATCACAGGCTATAGTACTTGAGCCAGCTAGTTATCCAGAGCTACATATCATATTTGAGAGGCCTACTGATAGGCCAGAGAGTCATGACCAGAGGATTGCTAGACGGTACACTAGGAAGCGTACCGGTCGATCTACTACTACTTGGGGGAGGAGAGTTGCTAGACCATTATCACCAGTACCAGAGACTACGGAGACGTTTGCAGCACCCCCAGAGTTGGCTCTTGCAGCAGATGAGATGGAGCATGCAGTTGAGTCACAAACTGATGTTGCCCCTATGGATATGGAGGAGGCTACCATATCAGTACCTCTTTCTGATTTACCAGAGTCCGTTGAACATGCTGATACAGAGTCTATGGAGATAGAGGACGCTGTGTGAGATACAGTTTAGGCTCCTGAGATCCCCTGTCCATCTTCAGCACAGGCAGACTTACCTATCCCTGAGGCTCCTACACCAGAGTTACCAGACGATGAGGAGGGATTTCCTGAGATATTTGCTGATTTACTGGAGATCTCGGTGGACATACTGATGAAAGGAAAATTCATAGTATATTTTGTGTCATTTGATTAGTCTTTTTGTGTCATATTCATGCTCTTTTACTTGTTTTTAAGCGTTATTTGTCAAATATTGCGGAATCTACACTTTTTCTCATTTTTGATCATTTTTAGGAAAAAAAAAGGACCTAATTTTGATGGATTTTGAAAGATCTGAGCATACGAATGAATTCTAGGCGTTGAGACGAAGCTGCCCATCAATTTTCATGCAAATCGGAGATAGTCATAAAATTACACCCCTGCCATAATTATTTTTACGGGTCATAATTTCCTAGAGATTCTATACAGAAGAAATTACGGTACTATCGTAATGATTTTTACAGGCGGTAATTTATGCCCGAAATTATGGCATTGCCGTAATATATTTTACGGGCCGTAATTTGAAAGAAAATTTTCACAGAACAAATTACAACGGTAGTGTCGTAATACAAATTACGGTAGTAATTATAAGGAACGAGTCTTTCATAGCCGCCTCTATTTTTAGAATTTTCAAAGCCAAATTGAGGAGAGCCAGGGCACCAATTGAAAACCCATAAAAAGGAGAGTGTTCTATAAATCGAGGAGAAGATTTGAGGATAAGAAGAATTGAATTTTATCACCAATCGAGGGAGAAATCAAGAAGGGCATACCTAGGGCTCGGCCTCTCGTTGAGAGGCATAGAGGCCATCTCAGGCGACAAAATTTATAGAAAAGCTTCGCCCATAAGGGAAGAGGATACACCAAAAATTTCAGATCAAAAGGAGTTCAAACGAGGGAGAAATCAAAGGAAAAGATTCGAGCGGAAGGGAAAATCACGTTTTACTTTAGTAATTACTGTTCACGGGTACTGTAGCACTACTATACCAACTCAAAAAATTCCAAAATCATGGGTTATGAAATTTTTCACACCCCGGTGGTTACAGTAAACCCTTGTTCTCTCTTTTTCTATATTTTTATCAATTTTTGCCGTGTTCCTTTGACTTTGGTAGCGTAATTCTTTCCTTGGGACATGAGGGTGTAATCCCCTTAATTTCATAATGGCTAGATAATCTTTATTTAGTCAGAATATTTTTGTTATGATAATTCTACTTAAGTGACAAATTGTCTTTAATCTTTTCTAGTTTCAAATTGTCAAACATGTGTTAGAGTTTTGTGATAGGGAATGAAAAGTGATTTGGAAAACTTGGAACCCTAAAATTGAGATTTAGGAACTCATCGTAAGAAATTAGGTTTGTTCTTATTTCTAGATTTTAGAAGTTTATTGACTTGTTTATAATCTGATATAGGAGACATTAATGAGTAAAACATGAAGATATTGTAAGAAATTAAGTATTGGATCGTTAGAAAGCCTTAAGTAGTACCTGTGAAACAAAAGTATGAAAGTATTTAGTTTTCACTTGAGATATTAATATAGAGATTGGATGCATGAAAGTGATCTTAAATCTCCTTATCAAGATTTACTTATCTTTAGCATTGAATAAGTCCTACGTGAAAGTGACGATTGTTCTTTGTAAATTGTCTGCGTGAAAGTGAGATAATTTCTTTATGAAGTAAATTACATCTTTATCATGATAAGAATAACTGACGAACACTTAATTATATCTAGTCATTGAAATTAAAGTGGATGAAACCATAGTCCCAGCTTTTCTCTCTGATTATCTGTACGCTTTTCGATCGTTCGCTTACGTCGTATTCGATTGCTTTGCTAGTGAGAAAACAACTATTCGGGACTTAACACGTAGGTATCTGTGCTTCGATATCTTTTTATTACTTCGAGTATCCGTGCACTTGCGGACACAACAAGTTTTTGGCACCATTGCCGGGACCTTAATTTTGTTAATATCCAAATAATGTTTAGTATT
The DNA here is from genome assembly GCA_027562315.1 of Costus pulverulentus. Taxonomy (NCBI): domain Eukaryota; kingdom Viridiplantae; phylum Streptophyta; class Magnoliopsida; order Zingiberales; family Costaceae; genus Costus; species Costus pulverulentus. The sequence continues at coordinate 13,206 of JANTFE010006923.1, forward strand.
GCTAGACTAAGTTTTATTAGTTTTAGATTTAACTTGGTTTTCTATTTTTGCAGATTTTGGATTTTCACAAGTTGTGACAGAACTGTGATTTTTGAAATTTTTGTGTTTTTGTTTTTTCTATTTTTTATATTTTGACAAATTTTGTTTTAGAAAAAGAGAATTTCTGATTGATTGGTGTTGGATAATCTTTCTGTTTCTACTCTAAAAATTTTGACTTTACACGATTCTTCTATACCCAAGACTCTTAGATCTTGATAGATTTTATTTCCTATGAACTCTAAGATCACAATTTTTTTTAGTTGTGTATAAAAATCTTTGATTTGAAGATATGTCTTTTAATCATGACTCGTGGGCAACTGAAAGAGGTGAGGTATACATGCCACAAGGTAAGTATGAAAATGATTCATTGTGCACTCTTGTAGATAAGTTAGACTATTTGACTCATAAATTAGACTCTTATATGCACCATGTTAGGACATCTTATTCTCCTATTAGATGTGATATTTGTGGATGTTTTGATCATTAAACTTCTGATTGCCTATTTTTAATTCCTCCAAATCCCAATTTATCATGGTATGAATATGATCAATATTATTCAAGATGGGAAAATCAAACTTATTTTCATGAGGATTGCTTAAACAATAATTCAGAACCATACTTTGAGGATACTGAAGAATCTAGGTTAAAATCCATGTTAGAAAATTTTATGCAGAATTTGAAGAACTTAGAGGGGAAATTAAATAGCAAAAGGATACAATTAGTTAGCTTACTTATCAAGTAGAATCTGTATAAGCTAATACTGAAATTTTAGAAACCCAGATAGCACAACAAGGTTGTTTATTTGAGTTTGATTAGGAAACTAAGGAAATTGATTTAGAAAAGTCCCCTTTTGATTTTGGTAATTTTGAAATTAATTCTTTTATGAACATTAATGAATCTCACTCAGATTTTGATTATTTTGAAATTGCTTTGATAAATTATTTGTGGAAAGGTTTGGGGAAATTTATTTTGAAAAGTCTTATTCTGATTTTTGTGATACTTATAAAATTGATTCTTTTGATGAAAACTTATTTATGGTTAAATCTAATGAATGGAATGAAAAGCTTGATAAAGGTTTGAAAATTATAGACATTGACGAGTCCCACTTTGATTTTGGTGATATTGTTGAAATTAGTGATAAGTCTTTTATGGTTAACTCTGATTCTATTAATTCTAAAATTAATTCTTTTGTAAACATTGATGAATTGCACTTTGATTTTGATGATTCTGAAAATGATTATTTTGATGATAAATTTCTTATGGTTAAATCTGATGAAGGATATGAGGAAACTGACTTAGAAAAGTCTCACTCTGATTTTGTTGGTAATTTTGAAATTGATAAATTATTTATTGATGGACACGAGGAACTAGAAAGTGATTTGAAAATTATGAATATTACTGAATCTCACTATGAAGTTTTGCCCATTTGTACTGTTCAATATTATGATTTATTAGAAAAATTATGCTTAATTGAGGAATCTAATATGAGACAAAAAGACTATTTTGATGATCCAATACTTGAATCTTTTGATCAAAGTCCTATTCTTATTGCAATTGAAAATATAAATTTGAAGAAAGGATTAATGATTTTACTTTTTGACAAATATAGGAAAATCATAAAAGACCCTTTGTGTGAAGTTGAAAATATTGATTTTGATTTATGCACATTTGAGAAAGTCACGTCGATCATATTTTACATAAAATTTTGGATGTTTGGATTAGTGGCTAAAGTTTTAGGACAACGAAAATGCAGAAAATTGTATGCTATTTACTATGGTACTGATCCACTTGCTTCGCTATGATATTTGGGTTTCGGTCAAGCTATAGACCTAAAAATTAGCGCTTCTTGGGAGGCAACCCAAGCACTCTTTCTTTTGTTTAGTTTCTTTTATTTTAGTTTATTTTTAGATAATTTTTCTTTTCTTTTTGTAGGAAAAATCAAATTATGCACAAAATATGATAGTGCCGTAATGAAAATTATGGGTCATAATTTTGGTTCGTTTTCATCCAAAGAGTTGTGTCTTTTACGGCGGTACCGTAAGCAATTTTGTGTGCCGTAATTTCGTGCTATTTTTGTCCAGAAATTTTTGTTTTTTTTATGGTACTGCCGTAATGAATTTTACAGGCTGTCATTTTGTGTCATTTATAGCCAGAATAAATTACAGCACTACCATAATTATTTTTACACCCATAATTTAAAAAAATAATGTCTGCATTATGCTTCCTGCATTTTGCTTATCTGATTAGGTATGTTCTTGCAGTGATTCTAAGAAACTAGAGTGGCAAAACCTTTGATCTTTGGCACAATTTTGAACTACTCATCTTTCTCTATTATTCGGATATTTTTATTAAATTTTAAATTCCATGGATTATCCTATGTCACATGGCATCTTTTGGTAACAGATTAATTCCTGCAGCAGTTTTTTTTATTTACTGATCTGATTAGCGTTTTTGCTGCAGGTATTTAAGATGCTTTAATGAGTTGTAACCCTGATCTTTCACATGAAATAGGGAGAATATGTTTCGTTCTATCTTGTGGATTAGTTGTTTTCATTAAAATATTTTCAAACCAGTTTAGTAAGCATGACAACTTTTGATGTCTGATTAATTTCTGAGCAGTTTTTAATTTTGTAATCTAATTAGCCCTCTTTCTATTAATACCCTAAATTCTTGACAGATACTGATTCTTTAATTTTCATACGCCTGGAAAGAACAAGTTATATTCCACTACATGGTTTTGTTGGTGTATATGCCCTAGGACCTAGTTTTTGTCCATTATTTGTACTACTTAACGTTGATATTTTATATCATTCTGGCATTGTCATTATCTATATTTGTTTACATCTGCGATTATGTACTTATATGATAATGTCCTTGGAGACAGATTGGATCTGTGTTCAAATGATTGTCCCCAGTCAATGTACCTGAGTAGATAAGGGACAACTCTGGACAACTCTAGTACTTGTGAGACTGGTATATTGGCTAGTTAGGCGCAAAGTGCTAACGCAGGCATATGGGTATATCAGTGGTTGATATACTGGATCGACCCACTGTGAGGTAATGACTTGGTGTCACGAGTCATCCTCACAAGTGATAGGAGATGCATTGATCCCTTGACTTGAGGTTATTGGCCATTCTATATGTTTAGGGATATGCTTTGATACAACCTAACGTCTTTCCGTAGTTGGGAGGTAATAACGGTTGTCATTGGGCATGTCACGACCCATATTAGAAGGTCAATGCACAGACATAGGATTTGCCCCTTCCTAAGGGAAGTTGATATCCATGGAGCTCCTCTATGGTTCTATGACTGAAAGTGTATGGCCATACCCAGGTTAGACCTGATTTAGTCGTAGCCATGAGATTGGATAAAAACAAGTGGTGACACACTTGGCCAATCGGATATTTGTTCGGCAAAGAGACTGTAATGCATCTATACCTGATTGCGATGATGGGAATGTCGATGTCAATATCCATTCCGATGACTTGGGTAGCAGCGATGCACTGCTAGGTGCCACTCACTGCTTGTGGTGACTTTAGGTCAGCACTGCCAATGTCAGAGGAACCTACAGGGTCGTACACCTTGATACTCTAGTTCTCGTATTGATCGGGAAGCCTTATGATCGAGTTATTGGATAACTCGGATCTATTTTGAAGATTTCATCAGCGCCAATGGACCTGATGAGATGGAAGAAATTTATTGGAGCCAACTTCCATTTACGACATATTAACCTTGGTTAGCCTAATTTGACCTTGGGTTAAATTGGATTAGATCCAAGTGTTGGGGTATGCCCTTTGAAAGTCCCCTAGAACAAGGGGGGGCGAAACCCTAATAGGAGGCGCAACAAAACCTCTAGCGGAATCTAGGGTTTCTAACAGGATCGCATAGCATGTAACATGTTCAACTTCCAATGAAAAGGGATTCTTACCATCGCCATCGCTTAGATGGTGTCTTGGAAGGAAAGGTGCAAATGCTCCTTCTCCTAAGGTGACGCACACAATTGATGTCGCCTACTCTTCCTTTGGTGCTCCTTGTGCTAGCAAGGTTCCAAGAAGTCGTTGTCGAATGGAAGGGGAGAGATCTCCTTTGCTTGGCGATTACTTCCTTCTCCTTGCGTCAACCTCTTCA
>JANTFE010006928.1:0-11622 GCA_027562315.1 Costus pulverulentus
GCAATTCAATACATCAACGCAGGTAAAACAATCTGCATAATAACGACCATGCCTTTATTGATCTATCAAAGTACATTCAACCAATGCCTGACCATGTCCATACATTGGCCTGTAGGGCATATACACCAACAACTTTGCCGTCTCCGATGATCTCCGGCTGCCCTTGTTCCTCCCGCGCGCATCCCCTGTTATGCTGAACAAGCGCGTCTCCGCCTTCCAGCACCGTCCTCCTCCGACCAACCACCGTTCGTGCCCAAACTCCGGCCATCCCTTGGCCTTCATCATCATGACCTACAGTCGTAACAGGTTTTGCGTTTGTGCCCTCTACGACGAACGGCGACCACAAACGTCAACCCTGCTCCACTCGCGATCTCCCCTGTCTCCCAGTTTTCTTGTTTCAGGCTTATGTTTACTATTAATTCGAATAATCTGACTAAGCCTCTTCTTGCAGATATCTTAAGCAATTGGCGAAATGAAAACCCTGATCTTTGATGCCAATATGAAGAACTCATCTTGCTCTAATAGTTGGATGAGTTGATCGAGCTGAAGCCACAATGGATCAACCTGAAAACAATAGCAACTTTTCATATCTGATGTAATTTTCCTGTAATCGTTTTATGAACTAATTTGAGTAGTGTTTTTGTTGCAGGTATTTTGAGCACTTGGTGGAGCCAAAGTCTATAACTTTGATACGATTATGAAGCACGCATCTTGATCTGTCTCTGGGATTAGTTATCTCCATGAAAGAATGAATGGTCATCTTACAACGCATAGCAAACTTTCAAGTTTGATAATTTTCTTTGCTGCTTTAGTTTGCTGATCTGAATAGACATCTTCTTGCAAATGCCGTAAATGCCTGATGGATAATGGCCCTCTAATTTTGATACGATTGAAAAGAACAAACTTCACTCTGCTATTTGGCTTTATTAGTTTTCATTATTGATCACTAGAACCATCTCTAAGGCATAGCTACTTTCCTAATTGATCATTTTTGCCCTGCATTTTTGGTGCTGATTGAGTTTAGTATTTTATTTCAAAACATAAAAAAAAATTCTAATCATGTGTTTGCCCACCACATCACCCCCCATAACCACAGAAGACGGGGCACTCAAGGGGACTTGGAACAGCCCCAAGTCCGCATGAAAGTAGAATCAAAACACCGGGCAGCTTATCGGGTTTAACTGGGCGCCCGCACAACCCACAAGGCTCCCAGACAAAGAGGAGGAAGCCGCAAAGAGAAATCGAGAATATTGAAAAACCAGAGATCTCCGAAACCCCGACGATATCAAAGAAGCGACAATTAACAATAACCACGCCAAGGAGAATCAAGAAACCCGAAAAGTCTCCAAATCAGGGGATATTGGTGCTTATCCACCACTGCGAAGCCGAGAAGACCAAAATGGCCCAGGCACCCCCCCCCCCTTTCGGCCACCGAAAGAGGACCAATGCCTCCCCCCATCTAATTCAGAATCACGATGAGCATCCCGCAGCACTCGTGCCACCGGCAAGAAGCCGTCGCCGGACCATAGGGCCTAAGCCCTAACATCGCCCAAATCGCCGTGAGCCAAATCGCCCACTCCCTTGTGCTTGAACTTGTTTACTATGCATAATCTTGTTTACTATGTTTTTATTTATTTGGATCAATTATGCTCAATTCACACACATTTATGATTTCATTTGCTTATGAGTAGTGATTAATTATAACTCAACCTAATTTTTATTTTAATTTATTTTAATAGTATAGTCACTAAAGTGCCCTCTACTGTTAAAACTCTTGATAATAAATATTAAGTTAATGTATACTTAATTTTTTATTTCAACTGATTTCTTAATATAATCACCAAAGTGACCTCTACTATAAAATCTTTTGAACTATGAATTATTAAGTCAGGGTGTGTGTTTTTCTTTATGCGGGCAACATATCAACCCAAAGGGCGAGTGTTGTTTAGCCAAAGGAATGCATACACATGGGATAATGAGTGTGTGATGATTATTAAGTGTCCAATGTGGGTGCTTAGTTAGCCCAAAGGAAGGCTAAGTACTCGACAGGAGGATCTTATCATCAATACTCGATTACTACACAAGACAACCAAATGGTAAATCAACTCTCTATCCAAAAACTATACTTGATGTTGCTCTGGTTATCTTGAGATGAGATTTTATTAGTGTTATGATTATTCACTACTTGTTTTCATCACATGCTTCTATGAGTTTATTGTGTTTTGTAATTGGTTCTATTTGTAGTTAACATGATTAATACTTCCGCTGTCACTGCCATTTTAGATATTTTTACTTTTTTGAATAATTCGCCTTTTGGTCTTGTTAGTTATGAAGTTAATTTAGTTTCAGTTCCTAAAAACACTTGGGAGTTGGATTCTGGTGGTTCAACCCACATAAGTGTTTCTATGCAAGGTTGCCTAAACATCAAAAAGCCTAGTGATGAACAAAAATTCATCTATATGGGGGTTGAAAATCTAGTGGAAGTTTTAGGCATAGGGAAATTTCAGTTGTTGTTAAATCTGGTTCCTTTATAGAATTGAAAAACACATTTATTATACCAATTTTTAGATAGAATTTGGTTTTAGTTTCTGTATTGGACAAAGAAGGTTTTGTTTGTTCATTCGGTAATAGAAAATATAGTGTTTATCTCAATTCTGAACTTGTTGGAACCAGTTATTTATCTGAAATTGACAACCTTTATTTACTTGATTTAGTAAATTTAGGTAATGAGTTCCAAAATATTGAGACTAGAGGCACTGAACGGAAACTATCAACAGAAAATTCTTTCTCTTTATAGCATAAGTGTTTGGGTCACATCTCTGAAAGGAGAATTGATAGGCTTGTGTTAGAAGAAATTCTTGAAAAACTTGAGGATTCAAGTATTGATATTTGTGTTGGGTGCATAAAGGGAAAAACCACTAACATTATTTTCGACATGGTTATCTATACTTAATGCATGAGAAATTACAAGCATTGGACATTTTTAAGTTGTTTAAGGTCGAAGTTGAAAATCAATTAAAGCCATATGATCCGATCGTGGTGGTGATTACTACGGTAGGTATGATGGATCAGGTGAACAATGTCCAGGCCCATTTGTTAGTTTTCTTAGTGAGTGTGGGATTGTTCCTCAGTACACCATGCCTGGTTCTCCAAACATGAATGGTGTATTAGAAAGATGGAACATAACACACAAGGATATGGTATGGACTATGATTTGTTGTACTCCTTTAGCACATTGACTATGGGGAGATGCATTAAGAACTGCAGTGTATATTCTCAGTAGAGTTTCTACAAAAGCTACAAACAAAACTCCTTATGAATTATAGATGGGTAAGAAACCTGTCATAAAGCATTTTCATGTTTAGGCATGTCTAGCTGAGGCTAGGCCTTTTAGGCCAAATGAAAAGAAACTGGACGCAATAACTATTAGTAACTATTTTGTAGGATACTCTGAGAAGTTAAGGGGTTTCAAATTCTATGATACCAAAACTAAAATCTTTTTTGAGATGGGAAATACTAGATTTTTTGAGGATGTTGAGTTTGGGAGGGAAGATAAGGCTAATGACTTTGTCTTAGAAGAGGAATTAGTTAATATTCCTCCTATAGCTGTTGTTGACCATGATCAAGTTTTCATTCCTAATGTCATTTAACAACAACATTTAGAAGACAATGTTAAGCTTTCTACCCATCAAGAATATCCAACTGTTCCTCAATCCAATGTCTATGAGGAGCATGAGGATCAAATTTAACAAACTTAATCTAAAAATGAACTAGAGCCTTTAAGGAGATCCATTAGAGATAGGGGAAGTGCAATTTCTAGTAATTATGTTGTATTTCTCAAAGAACATAAGCATAATATTGATTTAGTGGAAGATGATCCACTCACCTTCCATGAACCAATTAATTGTTCAATTGCTCAAAATGAAGAAATTCAATCTATGAAAGACAATGTCATGTCGCTAAGGGATTCACCCAAAGGGAAGACATTGACTATAAAGAGGCTTTCTCTCCAGTTTCATCGAAAGATTCCTTTAGAATGATTATGGCTTTGGTAGCTCATTTTGATCTTGAGCTCCATCAAATGGATGTTAAGATAGCTTTTCAGAATGGTGACATTGAGGAAATAATTTATATATTACAACAGATGGGTTAACTTCAGATGAAAATAACCAATTGGTCTATAAACTTAAGAAATCCATCTATAAGGCTTGTCGTCAATGGTACCAAAAGTTTCATCATTTTTTTTCTCATTGGGTTTTGAAGTGAACACTGTTGAAGATTGTATGCATTATAAGTTCAGTGGGAGTAGATATATTTTTCTGGTTCTATATGTGGATGACATTTTGCTTGCTAGTAGTGATATGCAACTACTTTAGGATACTAAGAAATTTCTTTCAAAGCAATTTGTAATGAAAGATCTTAGTGAAGCATCTTTTGCATTAGGGATCCAAATTCATCATGATTGATCATGAGGAATCATAGGATTATCGCAAAAGAGTTATATTAAAAAGGTATTGCAATGTTTTGGCATGCAAAATAGTAGACCACTTGAAACCCATATGGCTAAAGGAGATAAATTTAGTCTTAAACAGTATCCAAAAGATGAAATTGATTCTAAATTTATGAAAAACATCCCTTATGCTTCGGCGGTAGGGAGTTTGATGTATGCACAAGTCTGCACTCATCCTGACCTTGCATACATTGTTGGAATGCTTGGTAGATATCAAAGTAATACAGGAAGAGAATATTGGGTTGCAACCAAAAGAGTTTTCAGATATTTCCAAAACATAAAAGATTATATGCTCACTTATAGAAAGTCAGACAAACTTGAGATCATTGGGTATTTTGATTTTGACTTTGCTGGATGCCAAGACAGTCATAAATCGACATCTAGATATGTGTTTCTGTTAGCTGGAGGTGCAATATCTTGGAAAAGTGCTAAGTAGACACTTGTTGTATCTTCTACTATGGAAGCAGAATTTGTTGTATGTTATGAGGCATCCAATCATGCTATATGGCTGCGTAATTTCATTTCAAGACTGTAGATTGTCAATGGTGTTGAAAGACCACTCAAGTTATTTTATGACAATAGAGCAGCATTCTTGTATTCAAACAACAATAGAAGCTCTTCTAAATCAAAGCATATAGACATCAAGTTCCTTGTTGTAAAAGAAAGAGTTCATAGTGGTTTGATTTTTATTGAGCTCATAGGAACAAATTTTATGATTGTAAATCCATTCACTAAGGCATTGGCTCCGAAAGTTTTTCATAAACATCTTGAAAACATATGCATTAATATTTTTGATGCCATTTGATTTATTGTGTGTGCATTTTTGTTCCACTTGGTTATTACTGTATTTAGTGTCATGACATTAATGAGAATTTTTAGTTTTCATTATTTGCTCTGCTCTTTGATCTCATTTGGTTAAAGTTGGACCACTTGGAAATAAAAAGTGATGCTATCACATTATGTTATTTTCATGTTACATATCCATACTAGATCTATGTCATTTGGTTGAGTTAATACATGTGATCACTGTGGGTCTAATTGCGATCAATGACCGCCCCTTTGGTCCTTGTATTAATAAGACTAATAGACGAGATTGTTTAAAGATTTATATGCGATTTAAGGTTTTATTGTATAAATATATAGTTGTCATGTCCAAGTGGGAGATTGTTAGGATCTATGGACTGTGCACCATGTACATGCATAATAAATTGCATTTGGGCATGTAGACGTATATGCATTGCAATAATTAATCGTGTATAATTTAATCTTTAATTTATTTTTTGTCATCTAATAAATTATAATATGGAGGGGGCTTTTAATTTTGTGTAGAATCCAAGGGGAGCATAATTGTCTTATCTATGATAGGCTGATAAGTAATTATACTCATTAAGTTATTTCTATATATAGGTGTGGTCCCTAATTAAGGTGTACAGTTGTCAAGAGGTATTCATTTTGGTTCCCATTGGCTGCCCACCTCTTGTGAACAATAATACAGTCAATTAGAAGATCACTCTAATCAAATTCACTGCATCATGAAATTTGATATGTTTTTCTTATAGTATTTTTTTCATATAATTTATGAGCAAGATATTTAGATCAATCTAACAATATATTTTAAAAATAATTATATTCCTCTTAATACATTTAGGATTTTAATCTTGATCAAACCTTTAGTCAACTCAATAGCTAACAATAAAGAGCTTCAACTTTATGTGCGTCAAGTCATCTTCTATACTTTTTATTTAATTTTAGTATAACTACTCTTTATTTTTTTCTACTTTAAAATTATTTTATAAAGCTATTTTTTAAAGAAAATAATATTTTTTATTCTATAGATAAATACTTTTTCTTTTATGAGAATTATTTTAATCCTTGTTAAAATAATTAACTTGTATATTATACATTAAATTCATTACATTTATGATTATTTTGTACATTATTCTCATGATATACATTAGATTAGGTACATTAAATGCATGATATTTATGTTTTACATAGTGTGCATAAAGATAATTTTAAATATTATTAAAATAATTAAAATATATTATGCACTAAATATCAAATATACAAATTAAATATATTTTGAACATATATTATGAATGTTAAATATATTATCACATTTATCTTTTGTATTATGTGGATATTTTGCATAATATCTTTAAAAATTACTCAAATAATTAAATTACATATTATGTAAACAAAGTTACTCCGTCTTATTTATTCCAAACATTGTTACGGTATTATTAACATTACGGTGTGAATAAGAGTAATGTTATATTAATGAAAGAGTTTAAAAGATTTTTTTTAAAAAAAACTACTACGAACTAAAATGGAATTCAACAATTTGGTAAAAATGAAAACCAGAAATTGGTAATAACCTGGATATGAAACAAACATTATTGGAAAAGATATAATGTTAATGTTTTCTTTTCAAAATAAAATTATGATCAAAATCATAGCAGTAAATTGATACTGTTTCAAACAATTTTCAAATAAAATTTAAATAGTAAATATTTTTCACACAAATCTTATTTTTTTAATAGAAAATTGAATAGTAAATATAATCTTTTTTACCTCAAACTGTTCAGAACAAATTTTACAGTAAATATATTTGTATTAATCAGTCATTTTTACAAATAGAAATTTATGTTTATTATTATTATCATTCAATAAAACTAATAATTTGTTTTTTAAAATGAATCAGTGAGTAGTTTTTTTAAAATATTTCTGAATTGAAATCAAAATAAAATTTGAACAATAAACATTACAAATAGATTTTAATTAATTAAGATAGTAATGTTTAGAAATTTTTTTTATTACACTGCTTGCCACTTCCTGCGATAATTAGATTAGGGATTCTCTCTCTCTGTCCCTGTCTCTCTCTAAAAATAGTTGTGAATTAATACACAACAATTGCAACATTAGACGCATTAACATGTAACATTAATTGAACAAGTTATATAAATTTTTTTCCAACAGAAGACTTTGTGGTTGGGAAGAAGATAAAACCCTTCAAAAGTTTATCTTTAAGAGGGGAAGAAGAAAGAACCACAATTATGATGAAGAAGAGCAACACATTATTTGTTAAATAGAAGAGAGAAGAAAAAAAAACCTCTCATGGAAAGGGGAAGGGCACACAGCACGCCATGGAAAAATTTTCAAAGAAAAATTGATTGTTTTATTGATTCGAATCGTTCTTTCATGCCCATATAAATTTACATGTCACACATTTAACTATTTAATGTCATACCCCTAGAAATAATCTTGATATTCTTTTTTTTTTGTATTTAACATAATGCAATTATACAAGATCCAATATCAAATCACATAAGGTTAAGAATATGATGTAGGGGGAAGTGAAGTAAAATTACTGATGCAAAACTCAATTATTATTATTTTTTAAATTTTTTTTGAAAATATCAAATTTCTCAAACAATCAGAAATATAGTGCTACAAAAATTAATCAGTTAAGAAAAGTAGCTATGTCATGCAGGATGATCCATTTGAAAAATATATAAATCTACTTAACCAACTTGTAGTCCATAAATTGTTCTTTTGAAGCATGTCAAATTAGATAGTGGACTCCTATTCGAGCATATAGATTATCTGCAACCAATATAGCTATTCAGATCGGTAAATTAACATAGCTCAGAAATGTTTCAGATTGCAAAAGTTACAATGCCTCATAGGTTAAATCGTGAAAATCTGGGATTGCATCAACTAGTCCGAATGAAAGAGCAAGATGCATGCGTCATTATCTGACCAGAGAGGAAGACCTTGGTTACACCAATTGCTTAAAGCACCTGCAAGAAGAGAGCTAATCAGATTAGTTTTGAAACAAGTGCAGGAATTTAATCAATTAGCAAAAGTTGGTGTCTCTTGTAGGAAAATATGATCAATTTGAATTTGTTCCAACTGGTCCATATGATGGAGGAAGATTTGGTCTTGCTATTAGCCCCAAGGATCCGAGCTGGAGGCGTATCCGAGTGTGTCGAAAACCTGCAAGAACAAGCTTAATCAGATTAGAAAGTAGGGGACAGGGAATGAGGGACAGGGGATGCAAAGTTTGCGTCGTTCATCGATGCTAGAATGTGGAATGCTCGTCGGAGGCATTGGAGGTGTAGGTAAAGATGAGGCGACATTGATTTTGTCGGAGCACCGACGGCTGGTGGTGGGGCGAGGCGAAGATGGCAGCACTGACGGAGGCGAAGATGCGCTGTTCAATAGAACTGGAGAGGTGCGCGGGTGGACAGAGTTGTTCGCCGTTCGTTCGATGGTGGATGAACTCCAAACCTGTTTCAACTGGAGGTTTGTGTGATGGGAGAGAGGTCGTGGCCGGAGTTTGAGGTTGAATGATGGCCGGCCAGAGGAGAACGATGGAGAAAGGCGAGATTAGGGCGGAAACAGGGGATCGAAGTCGGCACTGTGATTCTGGCGATCGGAGCAAGGGATGGGCGGATGCCGGTGGCTGAATATTCTTTGGCTGAAGGCGAAGCGGTGGCTGAAGTTTTGTGGTGATCCAACGGCTGGATCATCGCCGGTGAACTCACAAATCTCGGAAATTCTGGGTTGCTGTTAAACTGTGCGAGTGTTTGCAGCGAAGCACAAGAGGATTGAGGGAGTAGGGGAGATTAGAGAAGAGAGGAAGAAGGAGGGGCTCAACCCTAGAAGGAGGAGAGGGGAAAACTAGGTGACACAAGCACCTCAGAGGAGAAGAAGATAGGAGATATCCAATTGAGGACGAAAAACCATTTCCATTCAACAAATCTGCCGATTACAAGGATCCATGGGAGATACATATACTGAGAAGTTTAGAGACGTTGTGAGTGAACATTAACGTTTCCTTTCTTGGGCAGCTGCAGAGATGGCATTGAAGCTTTCCTTGTGGGCTGAATCTGAGCAAAGCGAAGGTGGCTGGAAGGAGACGTTGGAGTTTCCATCTTGGCAGCATTGGTTTATTCGAACATTGTGCTTGCTTCGGTCGCGTGGATGCAGGTCACGACTTTGAATTGATCAGGTCAAAATGCTGGGCTAGCTTTAGGACTTATTGAACTTGAATCACTTTGGATTTTTTGTAGTAGTTATTTCAAAAATACTGGGCTAGCCTTAGGAGTGAAATTGCTAGTTTATTTGAGAGATTGTGGGTCTTTGACTAAGGTACTCGTAGACTCCACTTATACCAACGTGGCTTATGGTCCCTGCCCCCATCAGAATAAGCTCAACATATTATAATATACTTCTTGCAGCAACATCACTTAGCAAATTTAACAAATTTCAATCATCTAAAAAAGATATTATAAACATCATACTTGCAATATTTTACAAAGTAATATTTTGTCAAAATTGCTCAACCCAGCTATATACAAAACAAAATATATTTGCATGAGCACATCATACTAGCGTCTCAATAATATATATCCAAATAGACAAAATCTTATAAGAAAAATATTCTTTGTAATATCTCCTCTACCCCCAAAGAAAAGTACCCAAAAGCTAACTTGTATTATGTATAAAATCAAAAGCATGAGCTATGAAACACAGTAAGAACTACATTGGCCATTCAGCGAAACACATTTATGTTATTAACTATTAAAATAAGTTTCATAATATGTTAAGGAAGCTTCATAACTGAATATGCCAAAGTAATATCTTAAATCCTAACATAATGACATTCTAAGCATATAGAACAAGGATGATATCAATAACCTATGAGTATTAACAACATCATAGGAACAAATGACAATATCGCTAACTCATGAGTATTAAAAACATCATTGAAATAAAGGATTATATCATTATCTCATAAGCAACATAGGAACAAATAATAATATTATTAACTCATGAGTATCATAAACATCATAGAAAGTCTAGTAAGAATAAAAACAAAACAAAATCCTCCACATTTGGGAGCATAACTAACCCATATCTAGGAAACCCAACAAAGAAAAGCCAATAAAAGGGCTCACCATAGACTAACCAAATGTGAATGGTATGATACTAAAGGTGGCTCCCATAGACTCAAGAGGTGGCCCTTATTAGTTTTAATGTGGTATTTTATTCTATATAGCACTTAACACCACATTCATCACCAAATATAGAAAGATTATAGAGGTAGCTCTCATAGACTCAAGAGGTGGCTCTCATTATTTATAATATGATACTTTGCTCTATGTAGAACTTAGTTCTACATTTATAGCTACATGTGGAGGAATTCTAGACGTGGCTCCCATAGATGGTCACCACTATTTCTAATATGACACTTTATTCTATGTAGCACTTAGTCCCACATCCATAGCCATAATTCCCATAAATGGGATCAAATATTTTTCCTACTAAAAGTTGTAAGAGCTAAACGATAATTGTGTCATGACATAACTAAATTTATCAAACATAATGCAATGGTTGCATTCAAGTATTTGCCCTTACAACATGGTCAAGGATACAAAGTATCAAAGTCTGAAACATTTGGTCAAATATCAAATACAATGGTGTTATCTATGAATCAAATAATAATCATGAATGCATAGAAAGTAACTAATCAATTTACCATCATCAAGAACATAGAATGTTGCACAAGGATCATGACAAATTATACCTTAATTATAGTAATGCTACAGACAATACATATCAAACTTGATTAGTTCAATTCATTCAAAACAAATATCATTCATAACTGATTGATATATTGAAAGTTACAAGGAAATAATACCACATGAAGACTAATCCAGTGGATGTAGCGTCTATAGGTGGGCAGTCCTTAGTTTCGTTCTCTAGGGTTGATGAGATAATGATTAGAAAAATGTGAGAGGGTCATGGGATGAGAGAAGTAAAATGCATGTCGAAAAGGATAGCAACGAAAAGCCATGCGAAAACGATGTAGAAATTACAGTGACTTTATTTTGGGGTAACACGAAAGAAGAAAGAATAGCGACACCCAATCTACAGTAATGTAACTCACTAACCTCTTAGCGAGCAATTTAAGCTTAGCATGTGGTAGGGCAGCGGACTATGCTGTGTTTTAGTTTGCTCGCTTATGAACCTGTGATCACTAAAAGAGGAGAGTTTCCACAACTCCTGCATACAGATGCCCATGGGTGAGGGGGGGGGGGGGG
>JANTFE010006928.1:11774-31402 GCA_027562315.1 Costus pulverulentus
AAGCTGAAAAAAAAAAATGCTAAGTTCCAGCTCCCTTTTATAGAATAAGGGAGGAAATATTATACCACACACATGCCTACCAACTCTAACAAATTGAAAGTAGTCAAATTGCTGTTGTTCTATAATCCTACCAACTCCTAACAACTAAAGCAACAGACTCTGAAGCGCATGGGTTGGGACGTCGCGAGCTGATGCTGGGCCATCAAATTAACTTGGAGCACGGAGTGACGAAATAGAAGAATTTGCTAATAGTGGGTCACTGTGTTGGCTTACTCTTGGGCCATGTTGGTCAGTAAATTATGATAGTGATCATTTACTAGGTCATTGGGCAGTCATGGCATCGAGCACATGAGTCATAGGACGTTCATTTGGGTAGATAATGGGTTGATGACACCCATATAGCGATCTAGAGGCTAACTAGTGCATTGCGAATGGCATAACATGGTCATGCTGGGCTCTTTTGACTTCTCCGGGGGAGTGATGTAGGCAGGAGCCTCGACCAAACAAGGTACAAGTGGAGCTTAAGGTTACCTTAAGCACCTAATGTTCCATTTACCTTGCAGTGCTTAGCATAGTATCTTAGATTAGGTAATTTTTCCAAATTTAGCATGCATCTCATTTTATGCATTGTACACATTATTAATGTAATCATGCATCATAGTAGTGATGCAGGAGCATCCAAGGTATTATGACGATCCAAGCGTGTCAAGAAGTAGCCCGTAAGATATGGACACCCAGCAAATACTGTTTGATACATTTTGGGAAATTATTCCAAGTCAACATCCAAGTCAACTTGTACAACTTCAAATCTCAGCCGAATCCTCCTTGTCCAGCAAAGTTGGCCACAACTTACACCTCTTCAACAATGGCACCTCTCCACCAGCCAATGATATGCAAGCATGCCTCCACCAGCTACTTAACTTCACCTGCATGCGCCAAAGACACCTCTTCAGCCGAAGTCTTCCCACACTTCTCCACCAGCCAATGATATTCAAGCATGCCTCTACCAACTATTCACTTCACTCGCATGCATCAAAAACACCTCTTCAGCCGAGACCTTCCCATGACAGAATTTGGCCACAAGTAGCCTCCATGCAACTGCCCACTCCATCCAATGAGAGAGCTGGAAAGAAACTTCATCACCACCATCCAATTTGAATTCAAGAATATGAGCCATAGATCTATTGAGTGAATCTTGTAGTCGTTGAGGAAAGGGTTTATAAGTCCTTGTAATTCACATTTGCACCTTTAGTCTATCTTTTATGAAAAAAAACAATCTAACTTGTTAGCATGTGTTGCTTGTGAGTGCCGAGAATCCCTAGTACCCTTTTCCTAGACCGAAGCATCCACTTTTCCTTCCACCATCAAATGCTTACCTTTTAGTGTCTGAGATTGAAGGTTGATGTGAAGGACTTCCCTTGGTGGTTTGAAGGTGTCAACTCCATCCCTTGGAGTAATCAGCTAAGGAGCACAATACCTGATCAAGAACCCTCTTAAGGACTCTTGTTAGAATAGAGTGTTTGGAACGTGTATTCCCTCCAATACTCAGTTGCTGAATTAAAATTGACTGTAGGACGTTTAAATTAATCTCCATTCTTAGCCACATCGCCAAGATACAGGAGCAGGGGGAATCAGAGAAAAGGGTCTTAGCCCCCTTCCCTAAAGGCGGCCTTAGGTAATCTCTAATCGAGTAGGGTAATTTGAATTCTAGGGTGCATGATGGTTTAACTTCATCTTGCTTGCTGATTGAACTTGCACATGCTAGTGTTTCCTCTTATTTCCTGCTGATAAAACTAGACTTGTGCATGCCACTTTGCAAAAATCATAAGAGCTACATACCTTAGGTAGATTCCTTGGGAACCTTCTTCAGTGGTATCAGAGTAGCCCTAAGGTGCTCCATAACTTGCGTGACAATTTTCTGAACTCTCTATTCTTTGATTATTTCTGTTTCTGCAATTGTTTCTTGCTAAAGTTTCTCTGTTGTTCAAAGTCTGCTGTGTTCTGGAGTTGTTCAAAAATTTAAATGAGTTGTTGTGTTCTCTGTGGTTACTATTTTTTTTCTTGGTTCTTATTGCTGAGAACTACTGAACTTTGTGCTGAGTTTGATTTTAATCTTATCGATAAACTATTTGTGAATTGTGCTAAAATCTGCTTGCTAAAATTCTGTTCGCTGAAGTCCTAGTGTCTTTAGTTCTACTGTGTTTGGTGCTATGTGGTTGAGAGAAAATTTTTTGAAAACCCTACTGATCTTTTGGTTTTGATCTGTCAAAATAATTTGAAAACATGCTGCCCACTATTTTCCCTTGCTGAATTTTGAAACTTTCCTTGCTGAATACTGACCTCTCTCTCGTTGAAGTTTTGCTGAAATTCTATTGCTAAGTTCTACTGTCTTTGTTACAACTGTGATCCTGTTGCTGATTGTTGTTTACACTCTAGCTTAAAATGAGAAGGCTTTGGGCTATATGATGTGTTGTATTTACACCATATTTTTACCTATATTTTATACTATATTTTAGGCTTAATTGCAAGATTTTATGCTAATTTCTATATTTTTACTTCACTTGGCATAGAATCTTCACTTTTCTCAGTTTTATTGAAAATGCATGTAAAAATGCATGAAAATAATGGATTTCACTAGTTTTGAAGCCACAGCACAATTCCCAAGGAGATCACGAGCTCATATGTCAAATTTAGAGCTAAAATGGTGAAGATTTCAACATTTAAAGCCGTGGCCGTAATTATGAAGTCTGGTCGTAATTTTGCATTCAAGCAAAGGGCGAAAAATGGCTAAGTATGGAAATGCACAGAAACTTTCACGGGTTGGGCCGTAAATCCACTACGGTCCGTGAAACTTTCTGTGAATAAAGGCATGTACACACAGAAGCTTTTACAGCCTTGGCTATGAACGTATTACAGACCGTGAAAACGTCCGCTCGTCGAGTTTTTCACTCGATTCTTTCCCGATTCAAACGAGATTTAAACCAAACTTTGCAGAAACGCTCCATGATGGGTTCTGAACTGGTCAAGCTATAAAAGATCATATTTTTTGAGGGTTTAGAGGGCTTTTTGGATGAAGACAACTGGTGGCGGCGACTAGGGTGAATTTTCAATTTCCGAGCAGATTCCGGCGAGATTCCATGTAAAAGACAAGATTGATCGACTCTTCTTCATCATCAGAATGAGGGGAAACCAATTTAATGGTTGTCTTAGTGAATTTCTTTCAATTTTTATAAGATTTATACTTGTTTATCATATAAACATGCTTTCTTTTAAGAACATGAGTGAGTAGACTCCTATTTCGGGATTAAGGGCTTAGCCCGCTAACATTTATGAGTTAATTTGTATTCTCCTTCTTTTATATGATAATTTTGTCATGATTTGAATGAAATTGTGTGTAGTTCATAATTTACACTGGCCATGTATAATTGCGTATTAGACATTGTGAGAAGTACCGAGAGGTTAATTGCAACGTCGGATCTATTTTAATCAAATCTACGAATCCAATCATGAAAGTAGTTTGGATTCGTCTGAAGGTTATACAAAACTTTTCATAGAACTTAAAAGGTCTAGTTATGTTAACTGTCACGAGAGTAGGGAGTTAACGTAATTCGATACTGGATTATCCTTCGGGAGGATATAATCTGTACATTAGGAAAAGTTCCTTTCATGATGAATATTTTCTATTCAAAGAACAATCTTTAGTTGATTCATATTTGTCAGTGTGGTGAAGCCCTAACCTCCCGATCTTCCTGAAATTGAAACCTCCTTAACGTTGTTTCTGATATTGCTCGTACTTAGAGTTCAACACAACCCATTACTTGATTTCGCCTAGATTCAAACAAGTTGATAAGTTGGTAATTAACAGCCTAATCCTCGTTGGGAACGATAACTTTTTTTATTACTTCGATAAATCCGTGCACTTGCGGATCGTATCAAGTTTTTGACGCCAATGCCGGGGATTACGGCTAGTTAATATTGACATTTGTTCTTCTTTTTCATTTTTTTGTGTGCTATTTTATTCTCACTTTGGCTTACACGTTGCATGCCTAGAGTTTCACGTGCAGGTACTTTATTTCCTAAAGACCCAGAAATTGAGCGCACATTTTGTCTTCGAAGGAGATTACAGTTTCAGACTCAAAATGTTTCTGAAGAAGGTGTAATGGCCGCAAACAACTAATCTTTGAGGAACTTCGCAGTATCGAACATACAGGGTTTTAATTCAAGCATTGTTCGACCTAATGTAGAGGTGAACAATGTTGAGCTCAAGTTAGCGCTAATGACGATGGTCCAACAAAATCAATTTGGGGGTTCCCCAAATCAGTACCCTAATCTCCATTTAGCTATGTTTTTAGAATACTGTGATACTGTTAAGTTTAATGGTGTTTCTTCTAAAGCAATAAGATGAAGGTTGTTCCCATTTTCTCTTAGGGACCGTGGGAGAGGTTGGCTGTATTCATTACCAGCAGGATCGATTACTACCTGGGATGAGCTTTCCAGATCTTTTCTGAACAAATAATTCCCATCTATTAAGATAGTCCATTTGCGCAAAATGATTACTGGTTTTGTACAACATGTTGACACAGATTTGTATAGAGTTTCATGTGTCAATTTATTTATGGAATCATGCTTTATTTCACGACTTTAAGCCTTGCAATGGCCTATATTTGGATACATTTATGGAATCTACACCTGTTTCGGTATTTTTACATTTTTAGGTCAAATTGACCACATAGAGGGTAGATTCTAGAACTTTGGTAGCAGAGGAGCTCACCCTATCTCAAGATGATCCTAACTAGGAGTTTTCGGATTCATTGAAGCCTTTGTTGGAAATCACGACCGGGTCTCGATCAGAATCATGCTCGTGATCGTCGCTATGCCTGAAGCTGAAATCGGCAAATCACGACCGGGTCACGACCAAATTCTTGCCCGAGATCGCGGACTCGCCTGTTATGAAATCACCATTTTCTCCCACGTTTCTTTGACCTGATATGAGGAGAGGCTGAAGGGCACCTAGGACCTTTCTCCCCCACTGATGAAGGAGGCGTGGAGCAGCTTTCGGCGCTGGATTCGACCACAAAATCATCATTCCACGAAGAAGTTGGCTGCAGCGGCTTTGCAGGATATGGAAGTTGCAGCGAAGACTTTTTTTCTCTGCATAAAGCTGCAGCGGCTCTGCAGATCTGGAGGATGGCAGCAACCCACTTGGAGAAGGGGATAAAAAGCCCTTCGAAGAGGGAAAAGAGGGGATTGGCACGGGTGAAGAACGAGAGGAGAGGCTGCGGAAAAGAGGTTACGCACCAAGAGAAAGGGGGTTGCGCACTTGCAAACATTGAAGATATTTGATGCGTGAATCCCCTAAGGTTAAATATGTAAGGAAGATCCTGTTTCTACATTCATTTTGCTGAACTATATTGTGTAATCCTTTTAGCAAGTTTTACTTGAATTTGTCTATCTCTTATATTGCAGCGTAAACCTACACATGTATGAGATGTTTATCATTGTAGTTCACGCTTTCACCATGAACATGTTAGGCTAAACTCCTAATCAGGATGTGGGAGTATCCCTTTTGATGCCTTACTAGCTTGATAGTCTAGATTTGAATGTTATAGTCCAACTCGATCCTATGTGTGCGCCTTGCCTGCGCATCCCATTTTGGGTGCGCTTGAGCCTTTGCCTCTTGAACTGACGTTTGTAAATCAGATAATAACAGGGAAACTCGCTGATTGTCTGTACTCAACCAAGGGGTAGTTATGGTTTTAGACGTGTCGGGGAGACCACAAGTCCGACGGCGCATCCGAAGCATTTGATCGAGGGTTTTATCAAATCTGTTTGATCTCTCTGCCTACGCATCCCGAAAGGGAGCGTTTGAGCCTGTATTCTCTAGTGTGGGATTTGTAAGGCAGGAATTCTTGGGGAGAATCCTCTTGACGAACTGCACTCTCCTTGTGTTAGCTCCTGGATCTTAAATGCATCTAGCAAACTTCTTGTGCGCCAGTACGTTAGACTATATAGGAACCCTATGCCTGCGCTGCCCGAAAGGGCGCGCTTGAGCCAGAAGTTATGCAGGGGAGGTTTGTAAGCCAGGAATTCTCGTGGAGGACCTCTTATGTCATCCTGTGCCCATCTTGGAAGTACTAGGAGCTTAGGCGTATTGGGGAGAAGCGTTTCCGACCAAGCGCCAGAACCTAATAGATTTGACCTATAGCTGTGCTGCAAGCCAGATATCGGAGGGAGCAACAACCTAAGTGACAAGGAAGCCGAGTCCCTTGAACTAGAAAGGATAAAGGCATTAGAGTCTGGAGTATTAAGCTGTAAGGAGTCAAGGTGGTGAACCCACATCCTGATAATTCAAACTATTAAGACTCTCTCGTACAAATTCCTCCAATTACATTTTCGTGCATTTAATTAGTTAACATTTAGACTTCGTTAATTTCGCATCATCTAGCTAACAAGTTCGAGATCTGTCAGTATTTGTCCATCAGTCCCTGTGGGATCGATATTTTATTACTTCGATAGACCCGTGCACTTACGGGTGACGCCTACCTACATCGGTGGGGGCTATCACAATGCGAGGGAGAATCTCTTTCTGACGCATGGGATCGCTTTAAGGAGCTCCAATGTATGTGTCCAAACCATGGACTTGAGAAATGGGTTCTAATCCACATCTTCTATAATGGATTAGACTACAATACCAAGTTGATGGTGGACGCTGCCGCTGGAGGGGCTATTATGAGCAAGGGAGTGGAAGAGGCAGCTACTTTGCTTGAGGACATGGCTATGAACCATAACCACTAGTCCAATGAGCAAGGTACTGTTTCCACAGAACTTGTGTGTGATATTTCAAGACATAATTCATCTGATTGCCAACTCATAGCCTCATCCAAAGAAGACTCTAGTCAGGAGCAAGTCAATGCCTCAGAAAATTTTAATCAAAGACCAGTGAATACCCCGTATTCTGCAACCTATAATCCAGGACGGAGGAACCACCCCAACCTATCTTACAAGAGCAATCAAAGGCAAATTCCTCCTCAGTATCCTCAGCAGAATAACAGGCCACCACCGGGTTTTCAATCCAGGCAGTATGGATAGCCCCAGAAGTCAAACTTGGAGACCCTTCTAGAAGGATTTGTACAAAAGAAATATAATGAAGATGTCACTGATGCTATTAAGCATCTGACATCTCGTGTGGATGCCTTGGCTACCCACAACAAGATACTAGAGAGCCAGATAGCTCAGCAAGCAAGTACTACTAGTAGGCCCATAGGGAAACTTCTGGGACAGCTAGAGATGAATCCCAGGAAGCACTGTAATGTAGTCACTGTTGTGAGTGGCAAACACAATGACGTACCTGGAGACCTTATCGAGGATTTTATGGACAAACTTGAGGAGGCTTCCCTTGAAACAGAGAAGTGTGAGGAGAAGAAGAAAGTGGAAAAATATGTAGGTCTGCCTGCCTATGTCCCACCAGTTCCTTTCCCCCAGAGGCTATTGAGGACGAATCAGAGAAAATTTGACATTGGAAAATCTGAAGGAAAGGGCGGTCAAGTAAGTAAGGTCATAGAAATAACAAAGGTAAAGGATCCTGGAGACATTTCAATTCCTTGCCAAGTTGGTAAGATCTTTATTAAACATGCTTTATGTGACTTGGGAGCAAGCATAAGTTTGATACCCTCATATATGATTGAGAAAGTAGGTAGTGGAGAAGTTAAGCCTACTAAATTTTGTCTTCAATTTGTTAATGGTTTTGTTTAGTAACCTGTTGGAATTTTAGAGAATGTGTCTGTTAAAGTTGATAATTTTTCTATCTTGACTGATTTTATAATTGTTGATATGAAAGAAGACACTAAGTCACCTGTTATTTTAGGCAGGCCATTTTTGGCAAGCACAAGGGCTGTAATAGACATGTTACATGGGAAATTAACGTTAAATATGTGCGAAAGTAAACTGATTTATGATTTTTCTTCAAAAGTTAAGAAGCTTTGTTTTGTAGGTCCCCATCAATCCTCTGAAGTGAAGGGGAACAATTTCAATGATGGAAGTATTTTTGAAATTGATGAATGTCCCTTAGAAAATTTCTTGAAGCATAAAAGGGATAAGAAGAAGGAAGATGGAACATGGGCACTGTCTCAAACTTCAAAGTTAAGCCCATGTAGTGACATGGAAAGGTGTGGAGATGAACAACTACTTATTATCTACTGCGCCTCCTATCCACCTGAAGGACAATGAACATTGTTTTGGTCAAGCTAAGGACCTTAAATAAGCGCTACCTAGGAGGCAACCTAGAGGCTCTGAACTTTATTAATATCTGCAATTTTCTTTTAAGTTTTGAATTTTTCGTGATTAGTTTATTAGCATTAAATTTTTAATCAATTTTATCAGTATATTTTGATGAATCTTTATGCAAGAAAAACACTCTAAATTTGTTGTTTTACGTGCAGGAATTTCCTAGGAATTTTTAGAAATTTTTCTGGTGAAGAACTAAATCAAAAGGCGAAATTTACGGCCAGACCCGTGAATATCGCGCAGCCGTGATTATAAACATAACTGTGACTGTACACAAAAGAGGAATTATAGCCGAAGCCATGAAGCATTTACGGACCGTAAGTTCTTACGGTTTAAACTTAACAAGCGAGTTAGGGTTTATGCCCATGCTCGTAAATCACCAATTTTCGACGATTCCTTCTTCCTGCGGTGACAAAACCCATCCACCGACCTTCCTCTACTACCAGCGACTGATTTTCGGTGATCTTCCACCGGATTTCCACCAGATTTTGTGGAGAAGGGCCACTCGTCCGCTAGCGTGCCCAGAAGCTATTTGTGACTAATCTAGGCCCGATTTCTGCACGATTTTGTAAGCAAACACTTTTCAAATCTACTCTTCAGTTCTAGTGGTGATTTACATACGCATAGCATCGATTTGAAGCTTTTTAACTGGATTTCTGCATTGATTTTCACATTGGTTTACATAGGCGACATTAGGAGTTACTGTAGCGCATTCATGATTTTTTGATAAAATCGCACATTAGGGTTTGGTTTGATTGATATTATGGATCCGAGGAGATCAGTGAGGACTAGGCCTTATGGGGCAGTTAGGAAGGAGTGTACCTAGACCGTATCTTCTCATATATCCTAGATACAGGATGGTTTATGGAGTGCTCCCGCATAGATTTGAGCTAGCACAGACGTCAGCCATGGAGTCTCCTATCCCATTCGATTTGTATCCTCCTTCTGATACACCATGGGAGTATCTGTGTGTTTCAGATGAGGTTGATACTAAGTGGATGCCCTCAGCTCCTAGCACACCCTCAGCCCCAAGTACATCACGGATAGCAGTGCCAGAGCCAGTCAACTCTCTAGAGTTGGAGATCAAATTAGAGAGGCCTACTGATAGGCTAGAGAGCCATGACCAGAGGATCACTAGATTGTATGCTAGGAAGCATACCGGTCGAGCTACTAGCATTTGGGGGAGGAGATCCACTAGACCATTATCTCCAGTTCTAGAGACCACAGAGACATCTGTAGTACCCCCAGTGCCAGCACCTGCATTAGTGGAGATGGAGCATTCAGTTAAGACACAGACTGATGCTACTCCGATGGATGTGGAGCAATCCACCACACCATTGCCTCCTACTGATCTATCAGAGTCTGCAGTCGCCACTGACACTAAGACTATTGAGGTGGACACTCCACACAACACTGTCCAAACTCCGGAGATTCCATTACCATCCTCAGCCCAGGGAGACCTACCTGTCCCTGAGGTTGTTACTCCAATATTGCTAGATATTGAGGATGGATCTCCTGAGATATTTGCAGACTTACCGAAGATCTCGGTGGACATACCTGAGCTACATTCTCCACATTCTATTGCACATGAGCCTTTTGTTACTTCTGAGCCAGCACCTCCAGCATCTGAGGTGCCACATATTCCTGAGGTGCCAATCACTGCACCAGCATTAGCATCACCAACATCATCACCTGAGATACATTTACCTTCCCCAGAGTTATCTTCACGGCATTTGCAGGCTGCATCTTCTGAGCCATCTCCTGCTATTCCTGAGCCTGAGATACTAGAGAAGAGACGAGCGCAATCACCACCCCCTATTCTTACTCCTTACCCACGATAGATTAGATACCGGAGTAGAGAGCAGGAGAGGAGATACCGTGCTATGACTGCTAGAGGAGTACTTAGCACTAGATATTGGGATGACCAGACACTACAGTCCCTAGGATTGTTCGATGACATCCAGTGGATGTTTACGAACATAGGGTGGCAGGATTTTTACTATCAGAGACATCCTACATATGTGTAGTTGATGTTAGAGTTTTTTAACTCTATCCAGAATACATTGCGCAACTATGATGACAGTGATCATGGGAGGATGACCGGGACCACATGCTTACACTTGACCAGGTTGGTCACATATTTGGGTGCCCCTCGGAAGGTACTAGATATCGCCCACGCGAGTACTCCGATAGGACTTTCTGGCGAGATATATCTGATGAGGGAGGATTTGATCCAAAGACCGCCAGAGCCACATGTTTATCTAGCCCAGTTTTTAGATACGTACATCGAGTACTTGTGCATACTATTTTTGGGAGGGCAGAGAGTGACGGGATGGTTAGATCCTCAGAGTTGTTCTTTTCATGGGCCATGTTGACAAGATTCCATTCTAGCACCCCATTCTACCTCATGAAGCAGATTCATAAGGTAGCTAGGGCGCGGAGAGGAGTTTTGGTTATGGGAGGTATGATCACTACCATTGCCCTTGCCCTCAATATTGACCCCTCGGGGTTAAACGAGGCAAAGGGAAATCCCAGACTGGATATGGATGTCTGCGTCACCAATAAGATGATTACGAGGCTTGAGAGCTTGTATCATCTGATGTTCAGGCATACAGATTTTTTTTTTTTTTTTTGCCAAGGGCAAGAATTTGATAATATTTCTCAAAAGTATAGTTACAAGTTATTTACAGCCACTAATACCCTATCCTAACACAGGGTCAAGGAAAAATTTTGGCAGAGTCTCCCCTGCATTTTCTAGCGCATGGACTCTGCATTACATACTCTCAACACTCATAATCCCTCAAGAAAGAAAACAAACACCAAGAAGGAGTGAACAAAAGAAAAAGCAGTATTCAAAACATCACAGGATAACACATACATGGCGTAGGAACCCAGCACCACTACAAGCTTTCTACGCATAGCAAATCAGGAGAATACATTGACATACAACTGCCACACAGCAAATTCTTCCACCGTCAGAGTAAGGTTGTAGCCTGAATAATCAAGAAGGCCAATGCGGGGGATAGTATACGGTAGCGCAAGTAAGGGCATCATCACTAAGCAGCTGAAGATGGTTGCTTCTGCATCCGAAGAAGCTATTTTGGAACCAACAGCTTGAAGGAAAGGAAACTCCGCCAACCTATGTTTAACCTGTGCATCAGCCAAATCCACATGAGAGAACACAATAAACCCAATGCGTAAAACTAGTAGCAAGCTCTAGTAAAGTAGCAAGATCCACCAAGAAGAGCAACGAGAATAAAATAGGGTAGCCCAGGCACTCAGTCTAGATATAGGGTTGCTCAGGCACTCAGTTGATTGAGAGGATTAAGCTCTTGGTCCGCCTGGATGGTAAGGCTCATGACTTTGGTCTTTACATCAGACACCAGTAGCCTGAGGGAGTGCATGACCTCCCTGTAAGGAGAGTTGTTTTTGCCATTATGAGTTTTATTCCAAAATATTTGATCTGAGCTTCAATTGGAGTGAATCTTTATATGGGGGATAGCGGCATAGACCTCCATAAGTTTAAAAGACCGCGGACCGGGAAGCACCCATCTATAATTGCTAATGATAGATTCAAGCATGGTGCCTTTCCCACAGGGATTCTTAAATCTAATTGAGTGCCCATTAGCCACTTTATAACCCACCATTTGAATACAGGTATCCCAGACAGTAAGCAAGCTACACATCGGCCATGGGGCATGCCAAGAAAGCTCTTAGCCCTCCAGGCCCACAGGGATTCTCAAATCTAATTGAGTGCCCCATGTCTTGATTTTTTTGCTTATAATAGGAATACCAAGATAGAGAAAAGGCATGGACCCCCTATGGATTCCAAGAATAGCAGTAATATTATCTTGTTGATTAGAGTCCGTGGAGCTAGAAAAGAAGATCTGGGATTTGTCTCTATTGATTTGGAGACTGGTATTCCTATGGAAAGTGTCAAGCACATTGATAACAGCCCGTGCAGATGACTTAGATGAGTCACAAAAAATGATAGCATCATCGACAAATTGTAGGTTTGTGATCCCTAACTTCTTGCATTGCTTGAGGAATAGATATGGAGACATGGGGCAGCCCTGGCGTAGCCCACGAGTGCCCCTAAAAAGGCTGACGTCTTGCCCGTTTAGATTGATAGTAAAAGACGGGGAGGTTACATAGGTCATAACCTTCTTCATGAACCAGGTTGGAAAATTATAGTTGTTTAGGATGTGATTGAGGAAGTCCCATCTAACAGAGTCAAACGCTTTGTGCAAGTCGAGCTTGATCGCCAATTGTGCATGGCCATTCTTTCGATGGAAGCTGCTCATGATCTCTTGGCACGACATGATATTTTCATGAATGGACCGGCCTTGGATAAACGTGTGTTGGTTAATATCAATGAGCTCAAGTAGCACATTCCTAATTCGAGTAGCCAAGGCTTTTGAGATGAATCTATACATCATTTGGCAGACCGAGATAGGCCTAAACTCTACAAAATAGGATGGGTTAGGGACTTTAGGAATTAGAGAAAGAGAGGTAATATTAACCCACCTAAGTAGCTTTCCATTATCCATGAAGTTAGTAATTGCCGTAAGCACATCCTCTTTGATAAATACTCCAGTAGGATTTAAAAAATGTCGCATTGAACCCATCTACCCCAGGCGCTTTGGAAATATTCGCCTGCATGACTATATGCTCAATATCCTCCGCCAAGAATCTAGAGTTAAGAAGCCCTATAGCCGAGGCCGATAGCGATCTCGTAACCGGAATGAATGTCTGCATTGGATCAGTTGAGGGAGGTAAGAGGGTCTTGAAGTACCTAATGGCTTCAAGAGACATAGCATCCCTAGAGATGAAATTCCCCTGTCTATCTTTTATGGTGGAAATGGAATTCCTAATGTTGTGATCGGCATCATCCGGATGTGGGATAAGAGAGGTAACCGAGATCGGCTTGTCTTTGTCAAGGTGTGTGCTAGAAATCGCCGCTGAGGGGGAAGATAGATTACATGAGCTGGAGGCAACAGAGCTCACATTGTTGTGATCCGCAAGGACACACTTTTAAATACAAGTAGGTAGACTAATTTAAGGAGTCACAGCAAAAACCTAAGCGTTGGCATACAGGGACTGTCACCCTCTGATACGGCTCCAAAAACTTGTTGTCCCTAAACTTGTAGTGTCCGCAGGTGCACGGATACTCGAAGTAATAAAGAAAAATATCGATCCCACAAAGACCTTATTGTTAAGTACCAAATAATCGTATTCTTGCTAGCTAAGTAAACTGAATATGATGCAAGTGAACGATATAGAGAGAACATGAAAGATAATCAGAGAGATAAACTGGGACTAGGGTTTCATCCACCTTGATTTCAATGATTAGATATAAATAAAAGGTTTGTCAATCA
The DNA here is from genome assembly GCA_027562315.1 of Costus pulverulentus. NCBI lineage: Eukaryota > Viridiplantae > Streptophyta > Magnoliopsida > Zingiberales > Costaceae > Costus > Costus pulverulentus. Next base: position 25,436 of record JANTFE010006928.1, read on the forward strand.
AATCTTGTTATGATAAAGACTTAATTTACTTCATAAAGAGATTATCTCACTTTCGTGCAGACAATCATGCAGGGACCAATCCTCACATTCGCGCAAGATTTATCCCAGGCTAATGATAAGTAAATCATCAATCAAAGAACTCAAAGATCACTTTCGTGCATCCGAATTCTAAGTTGATTGTCTCAAGCGAAATCTCAAGGATCACTTTCGTGCATCCGAGACTCAACACAAGTTCTACCTATGGTTCTCCAACGTTCTGATCCTCACTTTCGTGCAAGATCTCCACGTTTGACAAACTAACTTAATCCTGGGTTCATAATTATCAACATGGCAATCAATCACTAAAATAAAGAAATAAGAACCTAATATAACTTCTTACGGTGAGTTCCTATTTATCAATTTTAGGGTTCCAATTCTCAAGCAAGTCACCATTCGGTCCTTATTGTAAGAACTCTAAACATGATGATAAGAAATAAACTAAGGAGAAACTTAGAGCAATAATCACATAGGAAAAATTATCATGACAAAATTATCTTGACGAAATAAAAAGGTATCTAATCATATAAAATCAAAGGGGATTACACCCCGTGTCCCAAAATATGTCTACGCTTGCATGGAGAAAGAAAAACAATCAACCATAGTTTCAAAGTATCAGAAGTTGAAGAGAAGGAAAAAATAAACTTTACAACACGGCTGTGAAATTAAACACAGCCGTAATTTGCAAGGAACTCGTTGTGAATAGTGCCGACAACGCTTCTTTCATTGATTCCTCCTCCGATCGAACTCCTTTTATTCTAAAACTTCTGTGGTGTCCTCCTCTCCTCCAAACAAAGCTTCAGTGTAAAAATCGCGGCTGGAAATGACCTCTACACCTCTCGACGTGAGGCCAAACCTTAAGCGCCTCTCTGTCGATTGCTCCCTCGATACTGAATAAAGGTTCCCCTTTTTGGTGCGTGTGTCTTCTCCTCTTAAAGATGAGTCCACAACAACTTTTGAATCCAAATTTGGAGCTCTGGATCAAAAGTTATGCCCCGCACAAGATTCGGCCGCAGAAAACTCACGTTTTTGACAGGAAATTACGGCCTTGTTATATTTTACGGCAGTGCTGTATTTTCATTCTGCGTGTTCTGGGTCAAAATTACGGCCCGTAAAATGCTTTTCGACTGTGCCATAAAATTGGTCGAGTTCTCTGGTCTGAAGTGTCTGGAAAATACGACACCGTAATCTGGTTTACGGCACTGCCGTAAAATCGACTGAACTCTTTGTTCGGAAGTGACTAGAAAATACGGCCTGTGTAATCCTTTACGGTGGTGACATAAAATTAGCAAAGTTTTGTTCTGAAGCGCTCCAAAATACGGTACCATAATCTGGTTTACGGTACTGCCATAAAATCCGAAAAACCTTCTGTTCGGAAACTCCTCAAAATACGGCAGTGGCTCGGATTTTACGGTAGCGTTTGAAAATACGATACCGTAAAATAGGTTACAGCACTGCCGTAATTTGCTGAGTTGCTCCGTTTTGCATGAAATTTATCGGGTGATCTCCTCTTGATGATGATAACTCTTCTATGTGTTTGATTTTGTTTGAAAACTCCTTGAAATAATGTCTTTTTACCTGAAAATCATGAAAAACCAAAATAGAAGTAGACTTTGCAATATTTGATGAATTTAGCATGAAAACAAGTAAAAGATCCTCAATTTTAACATGAAAAGATACATAAAATGATACAAAATATACTATATATTTTGGTGTCATCAAATACATAAGGCTCAAACTTTGCTTGTCCTCAAGCAAAAATTAAAAGTTGATTAAAAGATAAACCTTTTCATGCTCAATAAATTTCTAAAATACAATCATCAATGAAAAATTCCATCAATTGATTTATAAAACTTCAAGCAAACATATCATTCTTAGAATCCAACCCTCTGGATCCACAATTCAATCAAATAAAACTTCGTAACTTGTATAATAAATAGAATTATCAATCTCATGATTTCACCCAGTTTTTAGTTCATATCTATCATGCTTTTGTTTACAGGAATTAGGTTTCCAATTACTTTTTCCACACATAATTCTTTTTAATGCATTTTGTTTGTTTTTGTAAAGATGGCATGTACCCACTTAGATACACTCTTTTTATTTTTGACTTCAACCCTTGTTTCGGTACCACTGTCAAGTTTACACAGTGCCAAGTAGAGGAGTCTTATTCTTTTTATCTCTCATTATTTTTCATGCATAGACTTCAACCCATGTCTTAGGTACCACTATCAATTTTACATAGTGCCAAGTAGGGGAGTCTCTCACTATTTTTATGGATCTTGGATTCTTCTTTCCCAACAAATAGCAAAATAGACTAAACATCTACTAGATTGATGAATTCATATCAATTCACAAATCATATTCATATGCTCATTTTATTTAAAGGAGTAGTTTCACTTTAGATCTTATTCTTCAAATAACACATCTACCCAAAATTTCATGCATCAACCAATGTCAAATTTCAAAAATAGATATGCATTGAAGAAATAAATCTAACATGATAGGGTTTTTCTCTAATCACAAGTATAAATACTCACATCATCAAGGAAGATATTTTATCAATAGAAATTTTATCAATAAATCATGCCATCATATAGTAGAAAGTGGATCATATGCTTTCATCAATTTTAACAACAAATTTGAATAATATCATCATCAAAACAATGAGTTCCATATATGCATAAACTCATTTTTCAAGAGAAAACCAATAAGTAGTATAGATATGATAAACTCAAAGATGCACTATAAGAAATAGTCATTAATAAGAGAGTGCAAGTGATACTCACAAAACTATATAGATCATGCTCAATCATTGTTAGGCCAATGCAGCTGGGTCAAAAGATGTGCCTTTTGAAAATTTTCTGCAAAATTTAAGGTACATAAGGCTTAGATCAAAAATAGTGTCGGGGCAGATGCTGCTAGATCCAAAGATGTGCCTTTTCAAAATTTTTACCTGCACAATTGAAGATACATAAGGCTCAGTCTAAAAATAGTCTCTAAAAATAATAATGATAAAAATAATTTTCTGAAGTAAGAATCAGAGATGTCGCCGGAGGTCTGAAGAGGATGCCAGTGGAAAGAGTCGAGCAGGCAAGAAGCAGAGGTGAATAGAGGCTAGCTGAAAAGCTGCTAGTAATGATTGTGATGGTGCCGACAGTAGAGTGAGTAATCTCTAGTGGCCTGCTGGAGAATACAGTCTTGGAGGTGAGATCGTCGGCTGGTGGTGCAAGAGATAGCATTGCAAAAATAAAAATCAGTCACTAATAACTATTGTCAGAGGCAGATGCAGTGGTGGCTGGAAACAGTGAGGTCAGAGGCAGATGCAGTGGTGGCTAGAGGTGGAAGATAGTTGCTCTTAAAGATTTCTGGATCTGGAGCCAAAAGAAGCAATAACATGTAGAAAGCAAACAGTGCAGCCAGCGAATTTTTTAAGAAAAGTAGTCATACCCTAGAATAAAATTTAATGATCCAAAAAGAAAACAGATAGAACCATGTTGTAGAATAAGATATGTTCTTTTCAGACGTATGAAAATCAAAATATCATAATCTATCAAGAATTTAGGTATCAACATAAAGAAGACTACTCAGATTAAAAACTGCACAAACTGCACAAAAGTTAATCAAATTCGAAAAGTTGTCATGTGTCCTAGAATGATCAGAAAATATTTTCACGAAAATATTTAATCCACAAGATAGAATGTTACACAAACTACATATTCCAAGTGAACAGTCTGGGTTTCAGGTTGTTATGGCATCTTAAAAACTCGCAGCAGAAGTGCAAGTCAGATTAGTCAAGAAAAAAACTGCTGCAAAAATTAATCAAAATGAAAAAGTTGCTATGGGTTTTAGAATGATCCATGGACTTTAAAATTCAGAAAAAATATCCAGATGATAGACAAAGATGAGTACTTCCATGTCGTGCCAAAGATTAAAATTTTTGCCATCCTAGTTTCTTAAAATCGCAGCGAGAAAACACCCAGTCAAGTAAGCAGAATGCAGAAAGCAGGTTTCAAATTACGGCACTGCGGTACTGTCGTATTATTCAAAGAACTCTCGGGAAGGAAATCACTCAAAATTACGACACGTGAAAGATATTACGGCCCAGCCGTAAAAATCATAAAACTTTCTGTCGAAAAATGGACCAAAAATACGGTACCATAAAACTAATTACGGCGGTGCCGTATTATGCGCCAAAACTTGTTTTCACCTACAAAAAGAGATTAAAAATTAGTTCTAAAAATAAACTAAAATAAAAGAAACAAAGCTAAACAAGAGTGTTTGGGTTGCCTCCCAAGAAGCGTTAATTTTTAGGTCATTAGCTTGACCAAAAATCAAACATCATGGTGAAACAGGTGAATCAGTTCCAAAGTAAATAGCATGTAATTTTTTCCTTTTCTGTTGTCCAAAAAGTTCAGCCACTAATCCAAAAATTCAGAATTTCATGTAAATCACAATCACCATGGCTTTCTCAAATATGTAGAAATTAAAATCAAAATTTTCAATGATCTTCCTATGTTTGTCAGTAAGAAAAATCATAAGTCCTTTCTTCAAATTCATGTCCTCAATTGCAATAGGACTTTGATCAAAAGATATAAGCATTGGATCATCAAAATAAGTTTTATGTCTTTCATTAGATTCCTCAATAAAGCATAATTTTTCAAATTCATCAAAAAATTCAACAAAAGATATGGGCAAAACATCAGAGTGAGATTCATCAGTGTTTGTAATTTTCAAATCTTTTTCAATTTCCTCATGTTCATCATCAAACAATTTATCAATATCAAAATTATCAACAAAATCAAGATGAGACTCTTCAAAATCAATTTCCTCATACCTCCCCTCAAATAATTCATCATCAGAAGAGTCAAAATCAGAATCATATGAAAAAGAATTAATAGAATCAAAGTTGACCACAAGAGATTTATCATTAATTTCAAAAATATCACTAAAATCACAGTGGGGTTCATTAATGTCTATAATTTTTGAACCTTCATCACGCTCATCAGATTTAACCATAAATAAGTTATTATCAAAATCAGGATTATCATCAAAAGAAGGTTTTTCAATTTCAATTTTTTCAACCTTTTCCACAAATAAATTCGCAGATGGATCAATTTCACAATAATCAAAATTAGAGTGAGATTCATGAATATTCACATAAAGCTCAATCTCAAAACAATCATAATCAAAGGGGGGAATTTTCTAAATCAAGTTCTTCAGTTTTAAACTCAAATAAACAATCTTGTTGTGTTCTCTGGGTTTCCAAAATTTTAGAATTAGCAGTTAAAGATTCTACTTGGAAAGCAAGTTGACTAATCATCCCCTTAAGATCTTCAATTTTTTTACTTCTATTTGTCATGAGTTGGTTTTGACTTGACATGAATTTTCCAAGCATGGATTCTAACTTAGATTTTCCAGTATCCTCAAAGCATGGCACAGAAACATGATCAGAGCAATCCTCATAAAAAGAAGTTTGATTTCCCCGACTAGGATAATAATGATCATCTTGATAGCATGATGAATTAGAATTTTGAGGTATTAAAAATTTGCAATCATAAGTATTATGATCAGAAGACTTACAAATATTACATGTAACAAGATAAGAGTGTAATTTCGCTATTTCTGCAAGAGTCATCTGTGAATAATCTTTATGCTCACCTTGTTGCATGTATACCTTACCTCTTTTAGAAGCCCATGAATTATGATGAAAAGACATATTTACCAAATCTATCAAGAACAGAAACATAATCCAATATCAATCAATCAAAAAATATTTTTTTTAGAATATAAAAAAAATAGAAAATCTAAAACACAAGCAAATTCACAAATCTCATAAAATCTCAGTTCTATCACAACTGTGAAAATCCAAAACCTGCAAAAAGAAAAAAACAAAGTTAAATCTAAAACAAATAAAACTTAGTCTAGCAA